>VVAS01099971.1:0-12452 GCA_015103295.1 Ptychochromis oligacanthus | reverse complement strand
GTATGTACAAAAAGACAGTATAACAGTGAAGCCTTTCTCCCCAAAGAAGTGTAAAGTGCAACTGTACCTGCTAATTGGAAAGTTGGAAAGATATTTTTAGATTCAAACTCTGGTGATCAATAACTAAATAACAAAAGCTGTTAAAACATAAATGATGTCTCTGCTAGCTGTAGTAAAATAGAGAGGACTCTGAAATACCGTTTGTTACCTGATTTAATAAATTTAAGTGCAGATAGTACAAAACGTGCCCTCGGAATATCTTTATTTTTTCTGCTGATGGGCTCTCTAGATTTGCAGAAACAAGTTGATCAGTTTATTAAGGCACTTTAAGTAGTTGTTAGCTGCAGCCATATATTTAGTGCTTAAGGTGCTACTTTTCATGTTTTAAATATCTGTTGATAAACATAATATTTGAAATATAAATATGAACCATATCATCACCATCCTCACTGCATCGTTCAACTTGTTCTGTCTCTTTTTCTGCACTCAGAGCCTTGTCCGCCCAGTAATGTGCAGACAAATGTTAACTGTCAGAATAACCAGGGGATCGCGTCGTGGGAGGCGAGTTTTGGCGCTGTGGGTTACGTGGCTCGCTTCGCTGGGCGCGATGGACACTCACTGTCCTGCCGCACTAACACCACTTTCTGTAGCGTGGAGGGCCTTCACTGTGGAGTCATCTACCACACCTCTGTCATTGCCATCGGGGAGATGCTCAACAGCAGCAGCTCCAGCACCGTCCTGCTGCATTCAGGTACACCTGAGACACCTGCTTAATTTTATTGAAACAGTATGCTGAAACATCTTTCCCCCAACTTATACCTGCAGTTTTCACTTAGAACTCACTGCTTTACGATGTGTTTTAATGAAAAAAATATATACTGCCAGAGGCTTGTTGAAAGGAGGCTGCATTTACACCTCTGCTTTTAGATGGTGAAATGAAATAAGAAATTAAATAAGAGCAAAACACATCTAATTAACAGAAAAGAACATCTGAAGACAGTCAACTACCTCAAAGTTGTTTTGCCTCTTTCTACTTCATTTAAGAGTTTACTTTTATAATGTTATTGCATGCAGCATGGGCAACATACCAACATCTTGCCCACTGTTTAAAACCCACAATCAGGGACATATTTTATAAAAAAAATCTGGTATTTTTGGCTACATCAGTTACCCTTCCATGAAGAGAATCTATACTGCTCACTAAACGTCATCCCCTTTTGGCTGCGGCTGCAGCTCGGTTGATTAACTTTGTAAAATTATAGACAGATCTGCGTGTGTCGTCACAGAAAATCTCACTCTAACTCACATTTTCACATACAAGTCAAACACATGCAGTTTGATTTTTGTGAGTTGTAGCAACCTTTAGAGTCGACTGCTTTCCAAAGGAAATGGCAACATATTTGCTGTTGTGTAACTTCTGTTTTCTGAAGTGGAAACTTGAATAACTAATGATTTGGAGCCATGCATTCATGGAGATCAGTGCAGCCATAAAGTCAATGTCCCGCATGACTCACGGTGCCAATGTTCCTTTCTTCATATAGCTCCCTGTGCAGCTGGAAAGTGCACAGCTGACTTGGACTGCTACAACAACACAGCCAAGGTCTCCTGGAGCCCAGCCAGCGGAGCAAGCTCCTACACGGTGACTGCTGTGTCAACAGATGGTTACCGGGCTTCCTGTGAAACTGATGAACACCATTGTGATTTGACAGAGCTGGAATGTGGCCAGGTGTACAGCATCACTCTCATAACCATTAGTGATGACTGCCAGACTGAGACCCACACTAATGTCACCTTTAGCACACGTGAGTTGAGCCACATCTTGTTGCAGAGTAGTTGGAACCACAATCCTGGTAAAAAATATAATCATTATAAATCTTATTTGTGTCTTCTTTGTGACGTGTTGTCCTTGTGGTCCAGGCCCCTGTAAGCCGTTGCGTGTCGGAGTGGACCTGCAGTGTGGGACGAGCACGGCCAACATGTATTGGGAGGAAAGCGAGGGAGTGGAGCTCTACATGGCTACTGCCACCTGCAGCATGGGAACAGCTCTGAAGTGCAACTCGACCAATTCCACCTGTCAGTTCTCAAACTTGACCTGCGGAGAGACCTATGAATTCTCTGTCATTGCATACAGTAACATGTGCTACAGTGAAATCAGCAGCACTGTGCAGATTCAGACAGGTACGGGACGTTATCAGTAACTCATTACCTGCTGATTGATTGAATGAGTGATTTGTACTTTAGTTAACGATTGAATAAACAGGCTTCCTTTTATATCTATTAACTGGCCCATCTGTTAGTTAGCCTGTACATAAATATAGAGATGGAACTTTCTTACTGATCATTCAGTTTCACCTTCACCACAGTTTAACAAAAATGTGTCTACGTCTCCTCTGTTAACCAACTAATTGACTAATAATTTCAGCCCTCAAACTGATCTCTAGTTGCAGCAGTACATTGTAGCAGTTTTGGAACAAGTAGATCAACAGCAACATCCCTATAATACCAATGTGGCTCTTCTTTTGCCAGATCCCTGCCAGCCAACTGGTCTGAGAGTCAGTGGATCATGTAACAATGAGACGGTGCTGCTGGATTGGTCAAAGGCCAAAGGGGCATCAGTGTATATTGTGACAGCAGATGGAAACCTGGGATACAGCACATCTGTCCAAACTAATGACACAATGATAGAGACCGACCTGCCCTGTGGACAGCTGTTCACTTTCACTGTAACAGCTCAAGATAATCGGTGTGGCAGTGTTCCAAGCCTGCCTGAGAAATATATGACAAGTATGCCCCTCGTTTATATTTTTGTAACTTATAATATAATGTATAATGGGTGATGATTAAATGTTTAGCCTTCTCCTCAGCCCCCTGCATCCCTGCGCATGTGCAGAGCTTCACACGCTGTGAGGACCGCCTGGGCTCGGTCAGCTGGGCCATGAGCGATGGAGCAGAGTCATACATGGCCATTGCGACGGGACAGGATGGACACGTCCACACGTGCACCACAAACACCACCAGCTGCACCTGGAATGACCTGCACTGCGGCGAAAAGTACACCGTCTATGTCAGTGCCATGGACTACATGTGCACCAGCATGCCGAGCAACAGCTCTTCAATTCAGATGGGTAAACAAGCTTTTAAGTAGTACTGTTACTGGAATTGTTTTAATTGGATTTTTTTAGAACACATATGAAAATAAATAAATTGTATGCAGTAGCAGTACAGAGCTGGGACTATTAGTTAAAAAACAAGTGGTCAGGCATTAGTCTATCCTCTACTGTTTCATTATTGAAAACTGATTATCAGTTAGTTTTGAAGTGCGACTGTGGCTCAGGTGGGAGAGCAGGTTGTCTACTAATCGGAAGGTTGGTGGATTAATCCCTGGCTACTCCAGTCCACATTTCAAAGTATCCTTGGACAAGATACTGAACCCCTGATGTTGCCCCTGATGTGTTCATCAGAGTGTGAGTGTGTGTGAATGTTAGATAAAGTGCTTAAGTATAGATAAAAGTGTTGTGTGAATGAGACATGTAGTATAAAGTGCTTTGAGTGCTCAGACTGAGTAGAAAGGTGCTATATAAGAACCAGTCCATTTATACAATTTTCTAAACTTTTAGACCAAATTATCAATGGAAGCAAATAAAAAAATAAGCATCAAATTAATCCGTTCTTCTAATTGTTACATCTAAACTTTTGTCTTCTCCTTTTAGCACCATGCATACCCCAGAATCTGAGATCATCTCTTAACTGCACTACAAAGGTGAATATTTTACCTTTTCTTTCAACTTTTTATAAAAGTTTCTTTACTCTAGATATGTTTTATGAATAAAATGATCTACAAATCCTGGTCTGAAGAGTATATGAAACCGACCCCTTTTTAAAAACCTTGTTTTTCTTGTTTCTTTAAATTTGATGTTTAAGGAGGCAAAACACATCTGATTAAACATGGACTGCACAAATGTCCAAAAGACAAAATGGAGTAACACTTAAATGTGTTTGCACATTTTTCGTGGATTAGGCTGAAAACAGATGTTACGGAAGCAAAGTGGTACAAAATTGACATGGAAAAAATGTTTTTGCCTGCAGTGTTTTGTCTTAACAAGTTGATTGTTTCATCATTTTGCCTGAGACTGAGTTGTATTGTGACCTTTTCTAAGGTGGGATCGCTGGCCTGGAATGCCAGTGACACTGCAAAGTTTTACATCGTGACTGCAGAGACCAACAGTGGTCACAAAGTGCAGCTCAGCACCAATGAAACGTGGACTTACATTTCTGAGTTTCTCTGTGGTGAGGAGTACTTCCTGTCTGTTCAGGCTGCAGACTCGGTGTGCACAAGCCGCCCCAGTTTGCCTTCAAAGCTTAAATCAGGTAGAGTCCTATTTTCTGCTCTGAAACACTAGTTTTCAATCCGTTTGAGATCATTAGTTAAAGTAAAAGGGGAATACATGTATGGTATTTCTTTGCACAAATGCAATATAAGTATTTAAATAAGTGTGTATTTTAACATTTGTTATTGAATTATTTAATTTTATTATTCACTTCTTACTCACATCTACTGACAAACTGTAGCTGACAACAAGTGGTGAAACTTTTTTTTACTATGATCAATTTCACATCTTTTTTGGGGGCTTTTCCAGCCTTTATTAGACAGGTATAGTGAAGAAGAGACAATTTTAGCATCCATAAACTGGGAACCTGTGGGACTGTGTACCAGACTTAAGACCATTTTTTTAATCCAGTCTTTTCTCCTTAATTCACGCAGAGCCCTGTTCGCCCACCGGCATCTCCAGCTTCATGAACTGCATCTCCAACATTGCTGTGGTGTCGTGGACTGGTTCGGCTGGCGCAGAGTTCTACACTGCCAAAGTTACGACAGAAGATGGGAAATCCACTTCTAACTGCTGGTCTGACAGTGAGCAGTGTGCCATGCCCAATGTCCTCTGTGGACAGAACTACAGTGTAACTGTGGTGGCCTCAAACATGAAGTGTCACTCTGACCCCACTAAGGGCGACCCACTGCAGTCAGGTGAGAGTCGATTAATATTTTGCTATTACTGTATTTTATTTGTATTCTGTAAACAGAAGCTGTGTAAATAATTCAACGTCAAACAGGTCTTGGGCTTATTTTCTTCTTCCTGCACACAATGTTTGATGTTCCTTTTATGATGTTGTACATTCAGTTAACTGGATACTTCAATCTATGTCAATCTACGATTCTGCACACTTTTATCTAGTTCCTTGTATTCCTACTAATGTGGAAGTGAAGATGGACTGCTCCAAAAATCAGGCTATTGTGTCCTGGAGTGCTAGCGACGGTGCCCTTTCTTACAAAGCGGCATCGCAGAGCCCACAGGGAGCCATGTCCATCTGCGAGACTGCTGGCCTAACGTGTACTTTGACCAACCTGACGTGTGGACACGACTACTCTGTCCAGGTGGTGGCAGAGGATGAAACCTGCTCAAGTCTGCCTAGCCCAGCTGTAATGTTCAGTTCAGGTAAAACAGTTGGAGTTACATGAATCTCCTTTGGATATCATGGTGTTTGCATCTCAATGTGTTATAGACTTATTGCTCTTAAGATGTACATGTACTGTAAGTGTTACTCCCTTCCTCTGTCAGTTCCCTGCACACCCAACATTGGCACCGTGGTTTTGGACTGCTTCACCAACTCGGCCCTCTTGGACTGGGCCTACACTGAGGGCGCCTTGTACTACAATGCAACAGCCCGGTCATCCAGCGGCCACGTTTCCACCTGCAGCTCCAACATCACCAACTGCGAGCTGCTAGACCTACAGTGTGGCCAGATATATGATGTGACCACTGTGGCCTCAAACAACAAGTGCAGCAGCCCTCCCAGTTCCGCACTCCAGGTGGAATCAGGTAAACCCCTAAAGAACACCTGTATGCAGTAAAAACAACTTAGAGTCATGAGGTAATGATTTTTCTATAGTGTACCACTTATTTTGGCACTTCCAGAATGATTTCACACCAGATGAAAATATAGATTTTGGCAAGTTTGTGTAAAAGGCAAGTTGTCAGCCTGCTGCAACAACATGTGCTAAAAGGGTGTCAGTAAATGCAATAACCAGAATTGTGGGAGTTAAACTGGAGTGGTTACTAGTGCAAACTAGCTACTTGTCATTACATAGAATTTTAATTAACATGAAATTTTCATAAAGTTTTCAATCATGGGTACAATCATAGGTAGCTAAGGACACAGTTACTCAGTTAACTTCCTCAGTAATCTATTTCGTATCCTCGCTTTATCTTCCACCCACCAGTGCCTTGTCCTCCCGAGGATGTTGTGCATATACTGGATTGCTCTAGCAACACGGCCCAGGTGGAATGGCAGGCCAGCAGGGGGGCTGACTATTACATTGTCCAAGCCTTCGGCGTGGAAGAACATGAAACGAGCTGTGAGACAAGCTCACAGTCCTGCATCCTCTCAGACCTCTTATGTGGCTTCACCTACAACGTCAGCGTGATTGCCGTTAACAATGTGTGCAATGTTTCACAGAGTGACCCAACAGAGATGCAAGCAGGTATGGATAAGGAATGTTCATGCCTGGCGGTGTAGTAGTTAGTTATGGCGGGCTAAATCCATGTTTTTCTTAAACTGGAAAAAAAATAGTGCTGTTTATTTTAATAAATTATATCTTTGTGATTATTTTACATACTACTTAACAACACAATATTTCTATGAAGATGCTGCTTCTGTTAGTTATTATTATTGTAGGGCTCTCTGTGTGTTGCAGATCACTGGATCTGTATTGAGATCCTGTAATGGATGCTTGTTTCACTGTGTTTTTTGCAGTGCCCTGCGTACCTCAGCAGGTGGAGGCCCGGGTGGTATGTGAGTCTAGTGCCGTGGCGGTCTCTTGGGAGCCGAGTAAAGGGGCGTTATCCTACACCGCAGTGGCCCAGGGCAGCGCCGGCTATGCTTCAGTGTGCAACAGCAACGAGACAACCTGCCTGTTCAGTGACTTGCTGTGCGGCCTTAACTACTCAGTCGCTGTTAGTGCTTCAGATGACACGTGTAGCAGCGCTGAAAGCTCTGCTGTAGAGATCGACACAGGTAGAATCAAGATTTCATTCATCATAAAATCGTGGAATCTTTTTTTGGTGTGCGTCATGAACGTATAGTATGTCAGAGGGCTATTAATATCCTTCTCTATTCATATCTGTCTGTGTTTAGTGCCGTGCGTGCCACAGAAAGTAACAGCTGAGGTGGACTGCAGCAATGGCACAGGTGTGGTGTCATGGGAGGAAGGGGAGGGTGTGTCCACCTACAGGGTGCAGGCTTTTGGACCCAATGGACACAAGACAGAGTGCCGCACCACTGAAAGCAGTTGTGAGCTACCCAACATGCATTGCGGCCAGCTCTACAACCTGACAGTTACAGCTCAGGATGGACGCTGTGATAACAGCCACGCCTACCTCAACCTGCAGTCAGGTAAATATGAACTATCGGGTGTGTCCGCTGTGTTTTAAGGTGTGTCTGTTTAGAGGTAAGCTGAGTATAGTAATGATGAAAAGTTTGAAAAAGCTTTAATAATGATGTGTTGTTGACATGTGGATTGTCTTACTTCTCATGTGTGTTATTAAGTACCTCAACAAGCGTCTCCTTTTACGGCTTTTCTCCTTCTCTTTCCCAGTGCCCTGCAAGACAACCAGTGTCAAAGCTGCTCTACGGTGCCACTCAAACTCTGCTGCGGTGACATGGGAGCAAGCCAGCGGAGCACTCTCATATATTGCAGTGGGTGTTACAGCAGACGGAAGGTACAGGACTGAGTGTAACAACACTGTGACCTACTGTGATCTGACTGACCTGGCGTGTGGACAGACCTACAACGTGAGCGTGTTCAGCCAGGATGAGTCCTGTTCCAGTGTGGAGAGCAGCAAAGCTTACGTGCGAACAGGTATCATAAACAATCGGGGGCCAAATATGAACTCACTGTAATAGCTTGTGTCTTTACACGACATACATGCAGATGGTGGTGTTAATAAATCTTCTGGGCAGTTTACAAATACTAAAGTAACTTGTATCTCTCTCTTTCACCCCTCAGCGCCCTGTCCACCACAGAATGTGGCTGTTGATGCACAATGTGCTAAAGGTGCTATGGTTGTGTCTTGGTCCCCCAACCCTGATGCCCAGTACTTCCATGTGGCTGCAGTGAGCAACACTGGGGCAAGACTCTACTGTAACTCCAGTGGCAATAGCTGCTCTATAAAAAATCTACCCTGTGGACAGAGCTACAACATTACTGTGCTGTCTGTAAGAGATGGCTGCGAGAGCAAACCGAGCGCTGTGCTAGAGACTAGTTCAGGTAAACTCCAACTTTTGGACTTTACAAGCAGACACGATACAATGTATTCATGTGTTTGTAGCTGTAAAGAATTTAATGGAATCACTTTGTTCAAATTTAGGTTAAAACCCTCCTCACAAGCCCCCCATGCACATTCACAAATACGACCCCAAAAAGACCAGCGCATTAGTTAGAACAACGTCAGACTCAACCTCCAAGTACTCAAGTCCCCAGCAACACACGCCAAGACTCACCTGATAATAGATTGTTGAGAAAGGCGAAGAACAGACACGCAGAGATTCCTTGATTTTTTTTTAGTGAGACAGAGTGGAAATCATGATATATGTCATCTGAGGCAAGCGCTTGGTGTCAGAGGAGGAAAAACTGCAAAAACTGGTTACTGGTATTACATTCCAAAGTTAAACCAAAGGCAAAAATTGAGTTAACAGATTGAGTTAGCTGTAAGTTACAGTATATTTAGTCCAAAATTGTAATCTTTTTGAATTATTCTCAGACAGTGATTATTAACCTGGAGTGGTTGGACTGTGGTGCAAAAAGAATATTTTGAAGTGAACATCAGCACGTATGCTGCTAGTAGACATATATAGATGATGAAATTTCTGCTACATGAACGTGTTATCTGACCTTCAGCTGGCCACAGACTTTCCACAGGATGTCAGCTTGTGCTGCCTACAGTATAGAAAAGAAATGCTTTCTATATTCAGAGTGATAGAAGTCTATATCATTAAGAGGGTGTTTAGAGCAACTTGCTCATTATTTTATTTTCCACCTCCAACAGTCCCATGTATGCCCAGGAACATTAAGGGTCATCTGGATTGCATATCGAACGGTGCCTGGGTGACGTGGGACGACTCAATGGGAGCAACCAGTTACTTTGTGCTGGCCCAAGCAGCCAGCGGTCACAACTCCACCTGCACTGCCACCTCGTCTACTTGTAAAGTCCAAGATCTGAAATGTGGGACACTTTACACCTTTTGGGTCACGGCTATCAACAAGCACTGCAGCACTATTAACAACACCAACTTTGAGCTTGAGACAGGTATCTAGCAAGAATCTCTACTACTCGAGATGCCAGCTGTGTCAAGCATGTGGTGATTTGTATGTTTGTGAGGTTACTACAAACTATTTGACCACATCAGTGCGGTAAGATTTAAGGAAAGCAATAAATCTTGTCTTGGTGAGATCTGTGATCACCATCCTTTTAACAGCTTGTCTTTAGCAGTGCAGCCTTTGTGACGGATTTTGTAGGAAACAGTTTTCCAGTTATTTCATTGGTGTACGCTCTTTCCTGTAGGTCCTTGCGCTCTAACATCGGTCAGTGCAAAGGCTGAATGCAACAGTAACACCATCCTAGTTGAATGGAAGTTGACTGCAGGGACACCAGTGTATGTGGTCACTGCTGAGGGCGACGACGAATCCCTTCTGACCTGTAACAGCTCCTCCA
This sequence comes from Ptychochromis oligacanthus, assembly GCA_015103295.1. NCBI lineage: Eukaryota > Metazoa > Chordata > Actinopteri > Cichliformes > Cichlidae > Ptychochromis > Ptychochromis oligacanthus. The sequence goes on along the minus strand of VVAS01099971.1, from coordinate 2,682 downwards.
ATTCATGTGTGCTCCAGAATGCCCGCTGCGGCATGAAATACAGCATCATAGTATCAACTTCTTCTGATAAGTGCAGCAGCCTCAGAAGCCCTCCAAAGAAGATTAAAACAGGTATTCTTCAGCTTGCCAGATTTGTCTGATACACTTAATCGCTCAGTGACGTTTTGAGATGGTACAAACACTTGCAGAGATACGAATAAAGTTACTCTGCCTTCTTTAGCGCCCTGTGTCCCAGGCAACGTGACAGCGGTGCCATCATGCAAGGATGCTGGGGCTACAGTGACGTGGGCAAACTCCCTGGTGGCCACATCGTACCAGCTGACAGCCACAGGACGAGATGGGCATGTTGCAACCTGCAACACCTCCATTAACAACTGCTCCTTGGCTGATCTTCACTGCGGTCAACTGTACAGCTTAAGCATCACTGCCAGAGGGGAGAACTGTACCAGCAACCCCAGCAGTTCATCCTTTAAGACAGGTACATCAGTCATTTTCTGATGCCTCACTGGACCTTGCACTTAAGCCGTCACCTCTTTTGATTAGTTTGTGTAAATGAAAAGGGTCTCCTTTTTTTTATATGCTTCACAACTGCATTTAGAACCTGGGGGCCAGCTACATGCTACATTCCCCTAACAGGAGTCCTTCTCTCTCCTTACCCTCAGTGCCCTGTGCGCCCTCCGGTATCGGAGTGGATATTGACTGTCAAGCAAACTCCGCCTTCCTGTCGTGGAATACCAGTGCGGGCGCCGTGGAGTATTTTAGCTATGCACAATCTATGAATGGAGTCGCCCTCTACTGTAACAGCAGCGATCCTTCCTGCACCTTCAAAGGCCTGGAGTGCGGTGAAATTTACAATTTCTCTGTTACATCCTCTAACGGTATATGCAACAGCTCGTTCAGCTCGCCTCTGCAGGCCGGAGCAGGTAATTATATGATTTACATGAGAGCAGAATTTGGGGAAAAAAAACTAAATGTTTAGGTGTGTTTCTAGTCCTGCATAACTGCAAAGATTTACATTTATGGTGGGTTTGCAGTTTCATTGACAAAATACTTTTTCCTACTTCTTCAGCTCCGTGCCCTCCACCTCGTCTGAAAGTCCGGATGCAGAAGATAGACCGATTGTACTGGGCCATGATATCGTGGGACAGAGTTACTTGTCCTGATGTGGAGTACTTGGCAGAAATAAGAGGTCAAATCAACAACAACCCACAAGCCCTGATGGCTGTCTCTTCTTACTGGCTACCCAGGCCATACTTTGAATTCCCAGTGCCTTGTAGCACTGCTTTTAACATCACGGTACGCTCCAGAAACTCAGCTGGGATCAGTAAGCCATCGAGACCCCTTACGGGACTCACAGGTAAACTTTCTGCTCTCATTTTCAGACTTCAACAGAGCGTTTTTGGGGTTAATGTTTATGTTTATGTGTTTAACGCCTCCTGTTTTAGCATTTAAAGGGCGTATATAAACATTTAATAAATTTAGGTCCATCCGTTCTTAGTGACATGTTTTAAATACACCGCAATGTCATCTTGGTTTTCTTCCACTTATAGCGATATATACATCAAAAACACTGAAAACAACAACCTTACGTAGCCAGTATGAATAGCGTAGCAGAAATATGTAACGACACATCAACAGCGTTGCTAAATGAATGCATGCTTTAAATGTAGCTTTGGCCTTTCCTGCTTTTTAATAGCATTTTCACTGTTTCCGTCCCAGCACCCTGTGCTCCGCAGAACGTGACATACACCGGTAACAGACAGTCTGCTGTCCTGTCCTGGGATGCTTCAGTGTTTGCTACGCGTTACACCGTCTACAACGTATCAGGAGGAAGCCGTGTAAAGCTGTGCAACACCACCGAGCTCTCCTGCCAGCTGACCAACTTCGATCCTAATGCCACTGAAGTGACAGCTAGCAATGCTGTAGGGGAGAGCAATCCCAGCCAAAATGTTACAGGTCAGACCCAGAGCGACGGTCTCCAGCCTGCACACAGCTCAGGGAAATAGATTTAACTGCTGCTACGCTCCTTTGTGTTTTTAAGTAATTCTTTGTTATGCTGGATAGTCCCGCTAAGTTCCTCAGTGCTTATGTGAGCTCTTTCACATTAAATCTGTTTGGTTATTTTTCTTCATAGTACTATTTAACAAACCACTTTCAGACATTTTTTTTTTTTTTTTAGTACTTTTTTCATTTTCTTCAGGTCCAGTGGGAATTCGCAGAAGAAGAGATCTGCGGGGTGCTCGGTTCTATGCCGATTTAGAAGAGGGTAAGTGTGGTTGAATTAGTGTAAAACAGAACTTAATCAATAAACTGTCGCTTACTTGTAACTCTGTGTCCCTGTTAGATCTTGAAATCCCAGAAGTGCTGACGTTGACAGTAAGTGGAGCTTCTTTGCATGTGAAATGGAAGACGGTGCAGGGTGCGACCGAGTACACGCTCGTCATTGAGGAGGGGCAGAGCGAGGAGGCGGCCAGCGAGTCGGCGAGAGTCCGAAGCGTGGAAGGGGACTCTTACATAGAGACTGATCTCAAACCCTGGACCACCTACTGCATCAGGGTGGCAGCCAAAAACGTCATCAACCAAAGCAACTACTCCCAGCCAAAGTGCAGAAACACTGATGCCTTAGTGGGCTCTTAGTGACACACACACACACACACAGTAACAAATTCACTTAAATAGACA
>VVAS01099938.1:0-13209 GCA_015103295.1 Ptychochromis oligacanthus | reverse complement strand
GAAAAGAAAAAAAAGGACATCTTGCTGCCTGTAATTCTTTAACAGTTACAGATTAGAGAAGAAAATGACTGAATTCACTATTCTACTTTAAAGGCAACGACAGAAGCTTTTAAGGTGGAATTTTTCCTTGTATGTTACTGACTTGTGAATCAGTCAACACACTCTGAATCAAAGTTACAACTTTGGGCAATCACTGAACTTTACTGGCTCTTGCAGTACATATGCTTTAATGATGATTGGATCTTATAAAACTTAAAAATCAGTATGGATTATGCAAGCACCAAATATACTGTTTCATCTCTTTTTGAACAGTAAAAAGTGTCAGAGCTGTGGCGGCACTACGCCTGTGTCTTCAACATGCTACATGTGCAGACAAGAGCGCATGAAGCATGGAATGACATCCCTTTTGGCAACCCTATTTCTGCACCCAATGAACTACCTGTTCTTTTAAGCAAACTCAACACAGCTTAAGTATGAATTACAAAACAGAAGGTAATGTACTTGCATTTATTTAGCACTTTTCTATTTTTATTGACCACTCAAAGCGCTTTTAACTGCAAGGCACACTTTAACCATACATTCATTTAGAAACATCAATTAAATTAACTTGCACGTCTTTGGGAGGAGGCCAGAGAAAACCCATGCAGGCACATGGAGAACATGCAAGCTCCAGACACTGAGAGCCCAGCTGGGGTTTGAACTGGGAACCTTCTTGCTGTGAGGCAACAGTACTAACCCCCCACTACCATGCTGCCCCAAATGTAAAGATGGATCAATTGATGATGTGTTTAATATTAATGTTCAATGTAGAGATGTGTGGATTTTTACACGGGACACTTTAAGTTTGGGAGGCTAACATAACATAAACTAAAAGTGGGACAACAGATGACTTAAGAAGCTGAAAGAGATCAATAGTGTATACTGTCTCTGATTTTTATTGAAAAATTAAGATTCAACTTTAAGCTTTAATCCACCAAGCGATCGATTATTTTATTTTGTACTGAGCGTTTCTGAGAAGTTTACTCTGCTGTTACAGGATTTGTATTTTCAAGAACAGTGTTTTGCACATGTTCCATCTACAGTATGTCATATCCTGGCTGTAATAAATGATCTGCGTGTAAAGAAGCCACGAAGCATGAACAAATTCATCAGTGCATCACAAAGATTTAGAGAATAATGTGTGGAATACCAGAGAAGAGCTGTGTTTTAATTTGAACTATTAAGTGAATTTTACATATGGGAATATCTGAGAAATAAGCTAATAATTGCAGGTGTCTTTGATGTGGTTGCCTATAGCTCCCTCAGGTGTTACCTTCATGCCAGAGCCCAAAGTCTCCAAGTCCCCAAAGTCTAGTCCCTCCCTGCAGGCGTACAGACACTCCACCACGCTGTGAGGCTCCACGCTCCCAGGACGCACCGTCACCCCAGACAACAGGCCATGGTAACCACCAACATACTTCACTAAGGTGTAAACAGACATAATATCGTCCCATGAAGCCTCTTATATGCACGTTTAAAAAGCACCAGCAATGACACAGCAAAATGGCAGACTGCACACCCTCACGCTGACAACAGTGTGAAACAAGGAGGTCACCTGGGTCTTTACCCTCTGGGATGGTGTTGTTTAGTATCTCCTTCTGCTTCTCCTCAGGCTCTGCGGGGAAAGCAGCAAAGCAGGGAGAGGGGCAGAAGGGAAAAGAAAAACAGAAAACAATGAGGTGCACAGAGAAATACATTTCAGTCGAGCGAGGTTTGAAGAGCAAGTGAGAGGAAATCTGAGGGTACCAAAGATTGACAGGAAGAATAAATAACACAAGCAGCAAGAAAACTGTTGACAATCTTCAAAAATGCAGCATCTCCTCATTATCCAGCAGCAGCTGCTGCCATGCAGGCAACAGAGTGACTGTGTGTGTGTTTTTCACTGCTAATTGGCAGCCAGAGCTTCCCATTTTAACCAGCGGTTCGGGTGTAAGTGGCTGATAGCTGTCTGGCCCTTGTGTTATTCTGCTGCCCTGAATAATTGATAAGTCAGTTATATTATTAGCCCTCAAAGACAAGATGCATCAACTGAATTATAACAGTGAAATGAGGGGTAGAAAAGGCGCGGTGTGAAATGTCTCGGAGTCTCGTCTTGAGATGTCTCACGAGGGTTCGTAACTTGCCAGAAATTGCATCCTGCTATCTCTGCTGATGCTGGATTTAAATGACTTTTCAGTGATGTAGGAATGAAAAGGAGGAATCAAACTGTTGCTCATAGCTTTTATACAAGACATAAAAGCCTTCACTGAGTTGGGATGAAATGTACAGTATCTCAGTGTCTCACCCCAGCAGGCACCGATGAACATCCTCTGACGGGGGGCAGGGTTCGGGATGGCTCCGTTGTCATGGATGAGGGCGGGGTCAAAGGTCACACCATCCACATAAAGAGTCACTGATGGGAACTGAACGCTGAGTGAAAGATGATGCCACTCACTGTCACATACCTGTTGGATAGACGTAACACAGAGTCAACATGAGTACATTATCTGGGTGGAAGAAGTACTTAGATCTTATATTTAAGTAAAAGTGCCACTACAACAATGTAAACCCCTCCATTTATAACCCTACAACCCTGCAGGGTTTGCATGTTCTTCCTGAGTTTGTGCAGGTTTCTCCCACCATCGACCAACAACTTGGCCCTGGTTAAAATGAAGGTTAAGTATTAGCATTAAAATATATGTGAATTAGTGTTCAACAATATCTCCTGTTATTGTTATAACTGGTTAAGGAAAAAGGTTTTAACTAATAAAAAAAATAATAATAATTTTGTTTGGTTGTGGTTCCAAACCAGAGGCTCGGCACCCTCCAAAGAGTCAATAAACAAACACAAGTGATTGATGGGGTAGCAGCATAGACTGTATAAAAAGATGGGTTTGTGAAGACCCTTTTTGAAACCTCAGTGTTTGTGTTTTGGCCACCACCACCTTGTTTTTCTTGGACAAGAAGTGACCATAATTAGACAAGAGGGGTGGTAAGTTATCAGCTAATGTCGGCAAGCTACATCCATAGACTATATGGATGCAATACACACACACATATACTTGCTATTTAGTGCTAAGTAACAGACTAATAAAAACTCAAAATGGGAACACAGACTTCTTGTACTGCCTGTTGTTATAAATGACTATACAGTAAGCCATAATATTTGTCAGATAATTATATTAAAGTGTTCAAAAGGCACCGACACCACAAACACGGTGAAGAGATCCTAGCAGACAGCTACCAGCTACAGCCAGTTGTGTCAGCATCCACCCAAGTCAAAGCAGCCACGGCCCTAATTTTAAGCCTTGATTAAGTATAAAAGAATAAATTATAAAGAAATTCAACCCTGTAGAGATGTTATATAATAATATACTATAGCAACCAAAGCTGTAGTTTTGTATCAGGCTGCAAACCTGCTTTCTGAAGCTGTGAAGTTTGGCATTTTAACATGGGGGTCTATGGGGTTTGACTCACTTTTGGAGTCAGTCTCAAGTGGAACTGCAGTTTTGGGGTTGTTTTGGGTTGGACTGACGTTTTAAGTCCTGAAGGTCGCCACTTTGGTAGGAAACAAGAAATTACATCCTACTATAAAAATTTGCTTTCCCTTTGCAGCTGTTTTTGCAATTATTGGATATTTTTAAATTCATGTCAAAGTTTTGAGGTGAAATTTGCTGGTGGAAGTGCCAGCAACCTAAAGTGGCAGGTGTCCCTAACAAGTCACTTCCCTTTTTAAGGGCACACAAGTCAAAATTATAATCCAAATTATTCTCAAACCAGTACTTGAGTATCTATACTTTCCACCACAGGTGAGTATTTCCTCTGTGTAAATTCCTTTAGTTTGTTTAAACTTTCGTTATCAGTGTTGTGAAACCAGAAGGAATACAACACACAAATAACAAGGGAATTATAAAGGCAGAGGGAGCAGAAAAGAAAGACATGGTAATCAGATATTGAGGTTCAGACAGAGGGATTTAACAAATCTTCTCTGTATCAGCTCAGCATCCTTTAATCCATGTGACTTCAATCTGTCTGAGACCGGTGGCTTGAGTAGTCAAAACAGTTCACCCTCCAACAAGTACACCAAACCACATACTTACATGCATCCAGGTATGCAGGTGTGCCACCTAATGAATGTTCAAAAGACCTCACTACTTGTATTCATGTATTCTGATGCATGCTGTACTGTCAGCCTCACAGGCAAGTTTACGATGAAAGATATGAATTTAAAACTGAGAATTATGTTGTAATATATAAAAGGTTTTTGCAGAGAGGCAAAAATCTTTATGTGCCCAGCTGAGACTGCATATTTTACCACAATACTGGAAACTAAAGAAGATGCTGTCTGATCAAAGCAGAAAATGAGTTCCGTTTTGTTCCATTTCCTTTTTGCTGGTAACTAACTGCACAAAATAGTCAGAACAGAAATTGATTTTGTAAATATGGATGATGCACAGATCCTGTTCATGCATGAAACATTTAAATGATCCTGTTGGATAAAGCCTGGGAGATGAAAGAAAGAGCCTTTTATCTAGATAAACAATAGGGTTGTCATTTTCAGTGCATGTATATATTCTTGTCTGTAAAATAGCTGAATCTCCCATGAGGAATGGTTCAGATGTTTGACATGGCACAGACATAAAAACTAACGACTGAAATTCCATTTCAGCTTAATTTCAAGGTAGAAAAACAGAAGAAACTGCGCAAGCAGGAGCATCAAAGCTGAGTGCTGCAGTTCCCCCAGTACCTGCTCCAGTTTCCACAAGAACTTGACGGGGCGTGCGGCTGAGACATCGGGCCAGTAGAAGAGAGAGAGTCGGCAGCCGTGGACGGAGAGGGAGTAATGGGAGAAGGAGTCATCTGTAGAGCAGGAGAGCAGAAAAACAGAAGATAATAAATGGTGCAGACTTGTCAGAACTTTTTAAAATTATCTTGAATTTCTTTAGGAAAATAAATAAGAAATTAGTAGAATTACTGGTTTGCTGTTGTATGCATTTGCCAAACAGTGAAGCTGCAGTTTATATTCATAGCTGCCCCGGCTCACAGAATTAAATAAAAAAGTATTTAGACTATTTATCCATGGGCATTAAGGCTGATTCTGATATTTTAAAATGTGGATGCTTTATACATATCCTCAACATGGCAGAACAGAAGATCTACAGTTAGGTCAATACACCAATTCACGATTTTTGGAGATTTCCCTCTGTACACCACCACAGTGGATTCTAAATCAAACAATCAAGATGTGACTGAAGTGCAGACTTTCAGCTTTATTTCAATTTGCATTAATTGTTTAAGAATTACAGCCATTTTTATACATAGTCCCCCCTTTTTCAGAGGCTCAAAATTAACTGGACAAACTAACATAATTTTAAATTTTAGAATTGTTTTTAATATTTGGATGAAAATCCTTTGCAGTCAATGACTGCCTGAAGTCTTGAACCCATGGACATCACCAAATGCTGTGGTTCCTCCTTTGAGATGCTCTGCTAGGCTTTTACTGCAGCCACCTTCAGTTGCTCTTCTTTGTGGGTCTCTCTGCCTTCAGTTTTGTCTTCAGTAACTGAAAAGCATGCTCTACTGGGTTGAGTTCAGGTGACTGACTTGGTCATTGAAGAATATCCCATTTCTTTGCCCAAGTTGCTTTTGCAGTATGTTTTGTGTCCAATCAGTTTTGCAGCATTTGGCTGAATCTGAGCAGAGAGTATAACCCTGTACACTTCAGAATTCATGTTTCTACTTCTATCAGCAGTCACATCATCAATAAACACTAGTGACCTGGTTCCACTGGCAGCCATACATGCCCACGCCATAACATACCACATTATTTGACCACCATGTTTGACAGATGGTGTGGTATGCTTCAGATGATGAGCTGTTTCTCTCCTTCTCCATACTTTTCTCTTCCCATCATTCTGGTATAAATTAATCTTGGTTTCATCTGTCCAAAGAATTTTCTTCAGGCTCTTTTAGATGTTTTCTGGTCTAATTTGGCCTTCCTGTTCTTGAGTGTAACCAGTGGTTTGCACCTTGTTTTAACCCTCTGTATTTCCATTCATGGAGGCGTCTCTTGATTGCAGACTTTGACAATGATACTCCTACCTCCTCAAGAGGACTTTGTTAGATGCTGTGAAGTTGTTTTTCTTAACCATGGAAATAATTCTGTCATCTGTCACTTTAGATTTCTTCTGGGGTCTTTCATGCCTGAAGTTTTTGCTCTCTAAAAGATTTATTTTGTTTGTTTTTTGTTTTCCGCCCAACGACAGCCTTCTTCACTTGCACTGACATCTCTTTGGGCCTTAAAATTACAATGAAAAGCTATAAAATACAAATACAACACTCTAAATCAACTTCACATATTATGTCTGCTTCATTTGTCATGAAATAACAATAGAACAGGCCTCACCTGGCCATGAAGCTTCTTGTCAGTCAATTATCCAATTAATTTTGAGCCTCCAAAAATGGGGGACTGTGTATAAAAAGCGCTGTAATTCCTAAACAGTGAATGCAAAATAAAGTTAAATTAATTAAGTTAAACTTTTTCAATCATATCTTGATTGTTTGATTTAAAATCCACTGTGGACACACAGACGGAAATCTACAAAAATTGTGTCTTTGTCCAACAAATTATGGACCCAACTGTACACAATAATCAGCACATTATTTCTTGACTAAAGCACAAACATGTTTGTTCACAGTGAACTTGGACTTTGACCAACAAAATCTAATCGTTTCATCCTTGAGTCCAAGTGAATATTTATGCCAAATTCCCTCAAGGCAATCCTAAGGATATCACGCTCAGGTGAATGGGACATACGGACAGGCAGACAAGGTGAAAACAAAATGCCCCCGGCTGATGCTGTTGCTGATGCAGAGGCATGAAATGAGTTTATATTCAGTCTGAAACTCTGTTTTGGTTTTCTCACCTGTGAATTTTATTGCAAAAGAAAGCGTGCTGAAAACTGCACCCCTACAAAGTCACACAGTTGAAAATATTCACATTACACATATTATTGCTCCTGGCACAATTACAGTGTTTTACTCTTCTTGTGTTTTCCACTTGGCTGCACAAGCAGAGCAGCTGGAGGTTAAGTGCCTCTCTCAAGAGCACCTTGATAGTAGCTTTAAACTGTTTTGTTTTTTTTTTTTCCCAGGGATAATTTCCTCTCCAGCTCACAAGGTAAAATGGTAACCTCTTAGGGTTTAAATGACTGAGGTGTGGGTAAAACATTGAAGAAGCAACACTGTTTATAGCCACAATATCATTCACAGTCTGAAAAGCCAAATTATTGTGTGAGGGACAGAGCTTACCATTCTTAACAGTGCTGCAGACAATTGTCTCCTCCTCCTTGCGATTTCCTCTGGTTTGTGTGGTCGCAGGCTGGATGTTGGCACCACCTCTTCGCATCCACAGCTGGAGGGTGAAGTGGTCGCCGGATAGTGCAGAGACAACCGAATCAGGCACCACAGCAACATGATTGGAGCCGTTGAAGGAGAAGACTAGAGATGAGTCAGAAGATGGGAGAGTGGGCAGAGCTGAAGTCCAGTTAGCTGCAGGAGATGGAGGTGGGAGGAGGTCAACTTCGCCCCTGACAGCACCTGATACAAAAAAAGAGAGGTGATACTGATAAAAAAAGGACCTGACTCCCATAGGTTACATGTTTTCAGGAGTAAACCAAAACCCACCACACAGACGCCGCACAGATCTGTCAGAGTAGCTGTCTCTGTCACAGCCCTTCCCAATGTGGCCGGTCTGGAGCTCTACGGTGGCCTGGATGTTCCACACGGTCTCCTCACAGGTCTCCAAATGCAGGCTGGGGAACAGGGGGATGCTGCCTGACCCAGGTGTGTACTCTACACGCTTGGTCCATCCTTTAAAAAAAAATAAGTGTCAAAATCTAACTTGCCAATCATAACTTCACCTTTAACTCTTTTGCTCTTAGACGCATACTAGGAATAACCCTTGTTTCTCTTTTCTGAACTGAGTTGTTTCTGTCATATTTCAGGCCTGCTTCCAGAACAAAATTACTGGGTGTGCATCAAAAGTTAGTGAGGGTGATCTCGGCCTAAACAGCTTAGTAGGGCCACCCTTGGAAAAACCCGGAACCTATTCTAATGGTCATCAAACCACGTCTTTATTGATGCATATTGAGGTGCCAAAACTCGTCATTACGGGTACAGGGAAGGTTGTCAAATGTTGTTTTCATGGGGTAAAGAGTTAACTTTTGAGCCATTTTCATGTATGGCATGTAATTTTTCTAGATATTACCCGATGGAGCTGCATGTGAGAACACAAATATCAAACAGACGGTTCGGACATTAAATGGTCTCAAACCACCCAGCTACAAAGTCTGCCTGATGTCTGATTGCAGCCATGTGAGAATTAGCACGGGTAATTGTCGAGTGAATTCCCAGTGAGGGAGTGGGCGTCATGTCTCGCCTAAACCACGATAGTGAGAACAAATCTGACGCAAACATTCCTCTGTTGTGTGCTACATGTGAGAAAAGACAACTTCAGGCAATATCCCAGCATGATTCTCCAAATTTTTTTTTTTTTTTTTGTGCAAAAACTGCTTTGGATTCAAGTATGGGAACTTTATGAGATTTCATACTAATATAATTTACTTCTATCTCAATACAAATGTGAAAGCAGGTTGACTCCAACATACTTAAATGTGAAAGTGTACTAAAATTGTACAGCAATGTATGAGATTAAGAAATAAAAATGAAAGCACTGTTAATAAACTGTGCCTGCTAATGTTAAATGGAACTCTACTGTTGAAAAACCAAGCGACTTTAAGATAGTAGAATATGTGATCTAAAAATATAGTGCCACTGTTTAATTATGCAATTATCTTCCCTTGATATTTTTTAGCTTCAACACCACCTCTTTAAAACACAGCTTCTGATCTAAACATGCAAAGGTGATTCATCCAAGTGGCAGCCCACACACTTTCTAAATCAAAGTGAAAGTTTCATCCAAAAAAAAAAGCAAAAGATTAAACAACTAAAGCACATGTATGTCTAAAGCCTCACAAGAGCTGTTCTGGAATCAGAAAAAGATAAATGTGTGCAATAGATTACCGATCCAGCCAGGTTTGCAGGACGGCTTGACTGTGACAACAACCTGAGCGTCAGCCTGAGCGCGGTTCTTTCCACAGTCGAAGGCTGTCACCCAGAAGGTGTGAACGCGCTGCCGCTTTGAATCCAACGGCTCTGTGTTCTTAATGTTACCTAGGAAACACAGAAAAGGGCACGACAAATAACGAAACAAAAAATAAGATGTAAAAAATAGAGCATTAGTCATCAACAACAAGGTTTTGAATAGCTGAAGCTCGGGTCAAATAAAGATTCATTGATAAAACTTGCACATTTGCATTAGCAGAGTCAGTACCCTGTTTGGTGCACTGTGTTCACTGATATGAAAGAGAGGACTGATTGCACACAACAGGATAAAAACTGAAGGGGTTTCCTGTTTTTAGAGATAAAGATGAATAAACAGCGAGTATCTGTGATAGGCTGACAGCACTCAGCATGCCAGCTGACAAACAATAGGAAGGAAAGAAGATGCTGTGACATGGTGAGAGGAAAAACAGAGGGATGAAAGAGATAGTGGTAGAAACAGAAGCAGAATAGACAAAGCGAAAATGAAAATAGACAATAAACAGCCTACAGCATTTGAGCGAGGCTGGAACAAAAGGTTGCTGTGTTGTTGTATCAGTCTGACCCCTAAAAGAAAGGAGCCGCTCATTCTCTGCAAAGCCCTCCAAGTCCGGGACAATTCTGCAGTGTCATACTAAAACAGGGTCCTTCTCAGCTACTGCGACACATGGTTAAATGGCTACAATTGATCTCAAACCAAAACTGGATACAATGTAAAGTTGCAAAATTCATTCTTCAAAGAAAAAGCATCCATACTGATAATACTGGTGTCATATGTTACCAGAATGTGTGTTTCCGGTTTCAGCCCAAATCACTCATAGTCTGTATACCAAAGCTTTTAGTGTTGTTCTAAACAGATTGTTTGTAGCTTTAAATCAAATGGAGCTGCAGTTTCCCTCAGCAAATGGGAGCAGTACACAACATGCAGTCGACCGCAGGGCAGCAGATATAGATATGAAGGAGATTTTTCTCTCTAAGAGATCATTTGACATGTAAATACTGCAAAACACAGCTGTTGTTTTTTTAACTTATGTGCTTGGCGATTTTGTTAGAGGACATCATGGTTACAAAATTTAGGATTTTAGCAGTGCAGAGCGGCAGCATATGGCTTGTTAACAATGAAGTCTTGATAGGCCACATTTGTGTCACTTTTCATAGTCGTTCCAGTATCTAACAACAACAACAACAGAAAGCATGTAAATCAGAACAATTTTAATGGGGATCCTGTATTAAACCACACTATATGTAAGCACAAACAAATGTAAAAGGTTGACCAAAGACAACATGAAAACACAAAAACCCAATCCCAGTTCTTGCTTTTTGGTCAAATCAATCTTAAACTTTCCACAATTTCTGATATCATCCCTTAGCATTACAATTTGTGCATAGAGAAGGAGCATAATTAAGTCCCACATGTGAGGGGAAACCATCTAATGGCTCTCCATTGGCTTTGTATTGCGTGAAGGTGCTTCCTTATCGATTTTGTCTGCTAGCAAAAAACTGATAAATGTGTAAAGGCTTCTGTGCAGTGGGATGGTCTACCAACAAGATACAGAACTAAATTTTTATAAGCTGCCAAACCAAAAATATGAGCCTTCCAGCAGAGCAAAGCAATATTACATGGGGCATCGGCAGGAAGAATGGAAAAACTCGTGTTCAGGAAGCGTTTTGTCCCTAATAAACATCTAAATATCAGTTTTAAGTTACTGTATCACCTGTGCACACACATATTGACAGTATGTTATTTGTGTTATTGGATAATTCAGCTGGCTAATAGTAATTAAGTACATTAGCTTGTTAACATATAACTAATAGCTTTTTCAGGGTGTTCAAATAATCCTCTGACATAGCCAAATATAAAGGTTTTAGCTACAGAAAGGCATTTTGTTAGGATTCGGTTGCATATTGTCAGGCAGACATTGTCTATAGTCTTCCAAGAAAAAGGAGCTGCGATCCATGTCCCTGTGATCAAAGCTAAAGGTACCATTAACCACATTAGCTGCACAGCTTTCCATAAAAAACAAATCAATGTCTCCAACCTGACCAACTCAAAGGTTTATCTTTTTTAGATAATAATTTTAGTTTATTTAATAAAGCCATCCAAGATTCAGGCCCTCAAAGCACATGAGAGGGTCAAAATTTGTATTGTTCCCAGCATTTTTGAGCTTTATTAACTTAAAAAGTACAGGATTTAGCCATGTGACAGTCTCAGGGCTGAAAAACACCTTTATGGTCTGTTAAAAACTGCAACCAAATCAATTTTACAACCAACTTTGAGCATCAATATCATGGGATATATGAGTTTTAAAAGCAAAAGTCCCATTTAACACTAATTTAAACAAGCATTGATACCCTTCATAATTACTTACTGGAGTATCTTCAAAAAGTATATTTTGGGTAAACTTTCAAGGGTCTTATCACCATGTGGGACAGGTGGCTGGTCAAGGCAAGTTACAGCATCTGAAAGGCCTCATTTTAACCTACAGTTTGATACCAGGTTCAGCTTCTATCAGTGATTCCTTTGGTTTAGTTGGTTGAGTTTATATGGTATCACTCCTAAGCATTTTCCCACTGTGGGGACATTGTCATCAAAACATAAGTAATCCACTGGGACTTTGATTTCTCAAGTGTCTGGAGTACATTAAGAGTTAGAGTTAGCAAAATTTGCTTAAGCAAGAAAATAATAGCTGCAGCTGCCTTATTCACAATTTAAGAGGAAAGGTCTGTACTACTCAGTCTGATCTGTTCGCTCCTTTTGACGTCAAAAGGGGCAGCAAATCTTTAACGGCTCATCCAGAGGCATACTTTCTGATCTTTGAAGAAAGGAAAGAAATGAGTTGGTGATCTTTTCTCATAATTTTTGGGTCTATACAATACACTATACAAACCTAAATATCTTCAGAAACACTAAACAAAAGTGGATTTTGCACAGTATGGCCCCCTTTAAGCCGAACAGCTGTTGTGATGTTGATACAGAGACAGAACAATCATCCACCCACGCAAAGTCTATTTTCACATCTTTTGGTTTCTACCTGAGAGGAGAATTATAAGTGCCTGCAAATCTTTTCACTCTGTAGCTATGCAGCAGTGTCTGGTGTGTATATTTTTTTATGTATTGAGGACATCCGGAGTTTAGCAGCTGAATACTGATCCGAAATATTGAATTTCGTTATACTATTTGCAACCAAGGCCACACAAGACAGACAGAAAATGAGGAAATAATATGGTGACTGGTGGGCATTTTGTATTTTTGTTGGAATCAAAAGGGAAAAAATGGATTTGTCTATGAGTCTCTAATATACAAAATAAGATTCATCTCACCGTCGTTGTCAATAGCAAAGGGGACATTGGGAGTGATGATGTCATAGAAGCAAATCTGGCTGTACTGCGGGGAGCAGTCGGCATCCAGAGCCTCCACGCGTACGATTCGGTCAAACAGACGCCCTTCTGGGACTGAAGCCTCGTAGCGGCGCTCAACAAACACAGGGGAGAACTCGTTGACGTCGTTTACACGAACGTGCACGGTGGCCCTGGGGGAAGCAGGAGTGGGAAGACAAACAAACAGAGAGATTACTGGAACAACAGGAAGCAGTAATGGGTGCCCAGTTTTTGCAGTGCATAGCCAGAGGAGCCTCAGATATTGACTTTAACTATTGTTAAAAGTATTAAATATATTCTTTCTAAATTATAAGGAAGTGGTCTAACTTGTGGGATTTTTTGCTGTTGACTCCATCAGGTCCCTCTCCGCAATCATAGGCCTGGATGGTGAAGCTGTGCTCCCGCTGGCTCTCACAGTCCAGCGGCTCCTTGGAGCGAACCAGACCCTCACCAGTGGAGCGGTCCAGAACCACAGCTTCAAACTGGACTGACCCTGAACCCAAGGGGCCATTATGAACCCGGAAGCCACAAATTTCACCTGGGTGGAGGGGGATGGTGACAGATAGGACAATCAGAGCAGGGCAAGATAGTTTGAAATCATACCTTAATTTACAAATTGTTAGGAAACAGTTTTCAAAAAATTGTCTTTAT
>VVAS01099923.1:4884-16273 GCA_015103295.1 Ptychochromis oligacanthus | reverse complement strand
GCGCTGCACACCTGCAGCAGCTCGTGTCTGCTGTTCGATTTGCATTTTCCTGTGTGGGTGTGTTTGTGTGCGCCTCAAACGCACATCATCAGCGCTGTGTGCACATTCAGAGCTTTCTGTAAAAGAAGGGAATCAACCAGCAAGTACACGTGGGCTCAGGTTTAATTCTTTCACCCTTGAGACGAAGAGAGGCCAGTTCTTCAGTATTAGTCACCGAAGCACTTGAATCACTTCAGTCACCTGAATCCTATGGTAGGGTTCCTCTGCTTTGATCAGACAAATTAGTGTCTCTAATGGCTCATTAGGCTTCTTGAAGTGGTCTAAGATGTTGAGGAAAATGCTCAAAGTACTTGAACACTAAAGAAGGGGCTTCAAGAGGACTGACTGATAAATGCAGCGGACATTAAAACATTTTTAGATAGAAGAGCACTTTCGGAGCACACAGTTAACACCCTATTACACAGTTAAAAAGAACATTATCAAAAACTCACCAGACTCATCAAAACCAAAAGTTAATTGGTTCTTACGTTTACGTTGCTCCACGACTACACCAAGTTTCATGAAGTTCTGTTTGGTTGCTTTTTGTAAACATGCAGTGAGGCAAACAGCAATGAAAACATGCCTTTGCCTCAGCTCCACGTTGGCAGAGGAATAAATTTAATCAGCAAAGAGAATTCTCGCCATCAAATGCAACTTTTATGCTTCGACATAAATAACAATTTTATAGTCTTAGAAACTTAAGTTATCACCAATTAAAAAACAAACTGAACATGTTGACCTTATTTAAATTTGGAAACCCCTGGACTATATTAGCTCAGATGTGTTTCAGCAAGATTTCTGCTTATGTTCATATTTCAGATGTATATGTATATGTATATATTCTGTTTCAGCATTTTTGTGGGCCTGTTAGATGCTTCCTTATTTTCTGTTAAGATGGGGTATTGGGTGGATGGCAGGGTTTACAAAGCATAACACCCTCACAATCGACTTCACATTTCAATTTTGTGGTGAAGGTTAAGGCTGGGGAAAGAAATAACAATAAGCTTTATTTGTATTTTATGTAAAGAAAACAAAATTGCTAAATACCTTAAATGACATCTTATTTGACCCTAATGATGAAAATTAGCGAGAAAAATCCCAACATTCAGATGACCCCCTATGAGCAAGCACTTGGCAACAGTGGGAAGGAAAAACTCCCTTTTAACAGGAAGAAACCTCCAGCAGAATCAGGCTCAGGAAGGGGCAGGCATCTGCCACGACCAGTTGGGACTGAGGAGAAACAGAAGAGAGGAGAGGGAGGAGAACCAAAAGAAGCACTGTGGAAGAGAGCCAGAGTTTAATAATAACTAATGATTAAGTGCAAGCGAAGAAGAAACACTCAGTGCATCATGGGAAACCCCCAGCAGCCTAGACCTGTTGCAGCATAACTAAGGGATGGTTCAGAGTCACGTGATCCAGTCTTAACTATAAGCTCTACCAAAAAGGAACGTTTTAAGCCTAATCTTAAAAGTAAAGAGGGTGTCTGTCTCCTGAATCCACGCTGGGAGCTGGTTCCACAGGACAGGGGCCTGAAAGCTGAAGGCTCTGCCTCCCATTCTACTTTTACATACCCTGGGAACCACAAGTAAGCCTGCAGTCTGAGAGTGAAGTGATCTAAAGGGATGATATGGTATGATGAGGTGAATTCAGTTCTGGATTTAACAGGGAGCCAATGAAGAGAAGCTAATATGGGAGAAATATATCTCTTTCTAGTCCCTATAAAGTACATCCAAGTATTGATGTTGATGAGACAGATAAAAAGAGCGGAACTCGATTGCTCAGACTACAAACAGAGTAGGTACAAAAAAAGCAAAACAAAAAAACCTTACCTCTTGTTTAAAAATTGTACATATTTTTAAGGACGATACAGGATCTCTTTATAGATATCATACCAAACCAAACATGATATAGCTCAAAACTTCACATGGAACTGATATTTTTTTTCAAAGGGCGCAGAAAGAATTTGTAAAATGGTTTTGCAAAGCAAAGACATATTATGTGGTCCTGCTGATAGAAGGATTCAATCAGAAACACTTCTGTGCGAATTTGATTAACTTGTTGATAATTAACATTTACTTGAGCTCTTTGAAACTTCTCTATGTGAGAGAATTCAGATGTACTATAAACTGCCTCTTGGTTTCTGCAAAGCATCATATACAGCAGGGTGCCTTGCCTGGGGGGCAGTTTTTAAAAATGACAGCAGCCCAGGGGGCAATTAATAAACAAACAATATGATTTATCGGATTAATAAAATAAATCAACTTAGCACAAAAAGCAAGGAAATTTGTGTTTGGTCGATCATTTCTTTGTTGTAACAATGCTTCTTGACAATAAATCTCATACCGCTGGAAAGCCTGTTTATTTCCCTTTAAATGTTGCCACACTTGTAAGGAAAATGCATTTGAGGGTTGAGCAGCAGAGTTGAGTATGTGGGTTGCACACATGAAGAACTTGCCAAATCTTCTCTGCCAATGCCAAACAGCTTATTCTGCTATTGGCTCTTGTTTGGTGTCGTTTATTGGATTGGATAATTGTAGTCTGAAGAAACAAGACATATTGGCAATTCAACAATTTATTCATTTAACAAACAGGGGCCTCAGTAGCATGTGGAAGAACCATACACAGCCACAACAACCTGGCACCTCCTCCTCATGCTGGTCATCAGCTTGGTCACACACTGCTGTGGGATAGCATCCGATTCTTCAACCAACATTTGTCGCAAGTCAGCCAATGTGGTTGTGTTGGTCACTCTGGCATTAAGAGCACACACAAGCTGATCCTGAATTTCCTTACTTTTTGTGCTAAGTTTAGTGAAAGGTCTGTAACTCACTTTTCATTGAAATTACTTATTTCCAAATTGGCTACATTTACTTGAATCGGCTATTGACACCAGGCCTAGATGTTAAATCATATACAACATGTTATTACATTTAACAGCTGCATCACCTTTGGTTGCTTTTGAGAGTTTTTAAATATAGATGGAACCCATAAGATCACATTATTATCATTACTGCATGACTGGGCATTTATAATAGTTTACATTGGTTTATTATCTGCTACTAAGCTAATTTCTACAACCATTTTCATTTTTTTTCACTTTTTTTTTTATGATGAGATTTTCAGTTCAGTGTGCCAAACAGGTGAAACGGGTAGATATGATCCTAACCTCTTAATGTCCACCACATTGCTGCTTAGGCTTAATGGAAGTGTTAACAAATATTAAATATAAAATGTATATTAAATATAACTAATTAATAGGGTAGCAAGAAGTTCCTGGGTTCAAATCCATCTGGCCTGGGCCTCCCCTTGTTTGCGTGGGTTCTCTCCGGGTACTCTGGCTTCCTCCCACAGTCTAAAGGCATGCGGTTAGTGGGGTTAGGCTAATTGGTGATTCTAAATTGGCCGTAGGTGTGAATGGTTGTGTTAGCCCTGTGACAGACTGGCAACCTGTCCAGGGTGTACCCTGCCACTCGCCCTATGGCAGCTGGGATAGGCTCCAGCCCCCCTTGACCCTGAGTTAGATAACCAGATGGATGGATGGAAATAAATAAATGGAAATGTACAATTATTGTATTATAAACTTTGTGTTACAAAGTGTGAGTAAAACGGGTATGCAGTTCATTTAAGACCTTTCTGGATTCAGAAAACGGTTGAGGGGCCACTTGCCACTCTGTGGTGTGCTATACGTAGCCCAAGGGCAGCAAGTTGAGTATCACTGAGGTAAAGATTGTAAAGTAAGGATAAAAAGTTGTTGGCAAGGATGCCGTTGGTAAATTCCACACATGGCTTTAGACCTTCTCCTAAGCCAACAGAGGGAAATAGTAGCGACAAGGACCAAAGTACAGCCCAAATGACCTTTTTGCTCAAATCTTAGTCCTAAAACTAATGACTCCTCAGTCTGTGGAAACCTTTCTGCATGGGAGAGAGACTCTGTGTGTAAGAGGTTGTTAATGTGCTGCATTAAATGCCAGGGGCAAAGTTCTAACAGGCCAAAGACAAAGTTCAAAACAAATTTAGTGACTATTATTGTTTCAGAGTATGAACTGAATAGGGGCATGGGTAACCTTATGGACTGTACACTGTGCTTCATCTTTACCCATAAAAGGACTGCTGCTGATCCCTTGTCAAGACTTGACAAGACACACACATACTCTTCACAAAATCACACACACACACACACACACACACTATTCCTGCTTCTTGTCCAAGACTATCTTCACCTCTCGCCCCTGTTGTCACAACTCACTGTTTCCACTTATTCCTATTCTAGAAGATTGATCTTCTCTATGATAGTTCTTTCCATCTCAAGAGAATGAATCATCTCAGATTTCACCTCTGTTTTCACAGCTTGCAGCAGAGGTCTGTATGATGAACGTCGTTTGTCATCTTCTGAACTTCTACCACACAGCTATTTACCTACAGCGGGTGTATATTGTCAAGGTTAAAAGTATAAGGAAAAGACGATATATATGTGTGATCTGTGATCTGCTGTGGCTAACACCCACAGCACATGGAGCAGGGGCTGAGCTTGGAAATGGCACTGTAGGTGACACTCAAACTATCTGGGACCGGATTGATCTGCGATTAGCTCTGCTGCAGGCGAGGCTCACATAGGGCTTTCTGTTCTCTAACCTACTGGGGATGTAGCCTCACAAATACCACGAGTATTTATGGAAGGCCTGGGTGTCATGGCAACTGGGGGATTGTGTGTAAAACGCAGAGGGGAATGGAAAGGCCAAGCTATACACAAGTACTGATTGCATTGTATTTAAAGAGGAATGGCAATCACTTTGAAATAACAGATTTACATGCTTCTTGTCCACCTTGTCATGGTTCAGTTTTGTGTACATGAAACAGGATTATGTGTGAAATACCCCTTCCTAGAGTTAAATACACAGACCAAAAAAACTTTATGAACACTCTTTAAAGGTAAAAATACTCAATAATAAAGAAGGAAGTAGAATACAGAACACTGATACCTTGAATAACACACTCATTTTAAAAATGGACTTCAGACCAATTTTGAAGTGGACCTGTTGTGCTTTACCATATTTTAATTATATATATACTGCTACAACGATTTTTCTACTCTTGGATCTGTATGATGTCATACAGAGGGGATGTCCTTGATATGGTCAGCTGTGGGACACATCTGGCTGTGAGTGCAGAAACCACTTAACTGCTGTCTACACCTTTTGCTTACAAGGGGCAGCCAATCAGATGAAAGCTGACTTAACCCTCTGAGGTCTAGGTCATCATTGGTGAAAACCCTAACCCTAATTTGTGTTCTTGCTAAAAAATGTTCTCCCAAGTCTTGGCAGTCAAGGGACAAAGACAATAATCTTCACATGTAAACTATTTACATGGTTTTTCCAAAAAAGTACTTTTGTGATTGAGTCCAAGCTATAGGGTTAGGATTAGGGTTCAGGGCCAAGTTTTGGGGATGTCACCAATGATGACTCAGACCTCAGAGGGTTAAAGTGAGGGTGGCCTTGAATGTAGAGGACTTAAAATGATTTTTTGAGACAGTGGGTGAACTGAGGGGTTGCACCAAAACCAAGCATAAAATAAACAATTATTATTTAGAACTGTGGATCATGCAAAGCCAGTCCAAAGGTTAAAAAAAAAACAGAGCTGCAAATGACAATAAGAGGTCATATGTTTTATAACCCCCCTCCCCAATACACATGAAAGACTTGATTTCAAAGGTAACATCTTCTAGTTTGTGAAACTTTGCTTGTTTGTGGCTAAAATGCAACTTAACTCTAATCCTACCTGGATGTCTCATGTGGATTTGCCATGATATTAAAACACTGCAGGTTATCTGTACTAATGAGTGTGACTTTATAAATGACTGTCAAAGAGATGGTGGAATGCAGCCTTGTGGATACTCAGGACACATTTGCCTTTAGACCACTGGATCTTAGACCCTATTTGTTTTGGTCTTTGCACTTTTTATTGCTGCTTCTGAAATGAACCTCTAAACAAAACTCATGAAAAACTTGATGCATAACAAAAGGGTCTAGTTAATGGTGTGCACGATGTCCTGCAAGTACAGCAAATCCATTGTAAAGTCTCCACCTAATAAAGCCTGATTTCATATGACGTGCCTTCAGTAGATTGCAATGCCTCTGCAGGCCTGTTAGTGCTGCAGTAGGTCTGTAGAGAATCTATTCAATTAAGGAGTTTAGGCCTCTCTGCACACTACTGAAAGCCCTTTATTCATATACCATATTGGCCTAAATAGAGGTTGTATTACGGGTTATTTGCTATGCCAAAAACATTTCTGCTAGATCATGTACATAATTAAGTGTCCTGTCTGATAGAAATCACTGTTATGAAATCATTTTTAGTTTCCCAAAAGAGAACTAAAACTAAAAACAGTCTTCCTCTTCCCATAATCACAAAACTGACTGTTTTTAATAGCTTGACAGCAGAGTGTGTGATGAACATAAAAAACTCAGCGGAATATTTTGGAAATAATCCAACAGGATCCAGTCAATAATTCTGAGTCTGTTTGACATGATAAAACAGAATTAGAAATACCAGTAAGCATGCATTTGTCAAATTACTACATGATTTTATTTTAAGGTGTAATTTAGTTACTTCAGTTAAAGTAGCTATAAGCAATATTTTTGTAACAATGTTAAATAATCTGACACCTCAAAGAGTCACCATTTGCCCACAGCAGACAGCTATTTACACAGAAAAAGCTGTAAAAGGCCTCGGTGCACTACTCGCTCAACAGCCACAGACCCAGAGAACAACTGGTAAACATGTACTGAGATTTTTGTAGCTACAGGGCCAGGTATTTCCTTTGGGAATGGGTGAAGACCAAAAAGAGAGCAAAAAGAGAGTGAATTTTACACATAATCGATCACCCCATGGCTACAGCATGGCTAGTACTCTCCCTCCTTCTCTCCTTTATCGACTTGTACTCCAGAAGATGTGTTATTAATTATTCTGATCAGCAATGAACAAAAAGCAATCCAAATTTTGTGTATTTGCCACTCTGCAAAAAGGGAATTTTACTAAACCTAGTTGGTGGAGGAGGCCGATTATTGGTGAAATGTATGGTATGATATGATAAGGGCTGATAGCTGTGATTAAATTTACTGACTCTATGTTGCTAAGTAACAGCTGCTAACGAGTTTCACAGACAAGTTTAAAAGGTCAGATTTTGCTTATGCTGCCCTCAAGTCACAAATCAGAAAGTAAAACTTGTGCCACTATGATTTGGACTTAAACACAGATTGTAAATAAAAGAATGACTGATCGCTTGATAGTAAAAAATTAAGTCAGTGGGTAAGTTACTTAAAACTCCATTTGTTTTCCTAATTTCCAGCAGAGGGCGACTACTTTTATTGCAAAACAATCAGACTGTATAGAAAACCACAAGAAAAAAAAATATCACTTAAATTAAGGCAAACCACTTTTCAGATGAGTTTATGGTCTTGGGCGCTAGTGTCAGGTCTTATTGAATAGACCATCATATTCAATAATTCACTTTGTGAATTATAGCCCCTTTTAGAGTAAAATAGGCAATAAAGCAGGCTGTGCTTTACAGCATGTGGCTACTCTACAATTGAAAAGTTGCTACACTACGAGCGTGCAGTGCCATTGGTTGCTCAGTTAGATCCACAGCTCACTTGTCACGTCCAGTTACAGAGAACCAAGATGGAAAATGCCAAAATGTTGAACTTGAGGCTTCAAAATGTACATTTGCAAACCAGTGGGTAATGTCATATCTTTTAGATATAATCTATAGATGTAAACAAAGTTCAGTGTGTTATCTTTTTAAACAATGATGAGACGTAATTAGGCGTGCCGATTGGAGATTAATCATGAGGAGTCAGCCGTCTCATTCTAAAGCGTCGCTCTCAAGGAGGCATCCTGGGATTAAAAGGGAGTGACATGAAGATGTGCAACATATACTCCTAAACCAGTGCTTTTTAATTAGAAATACAAGTATAATAGCATCAGTTTCAATCAGTTCAGCACAAGTACTGTTTCACCTATCTACAGATGATCGTCTTTACTTCTGTACATTTTTAAAACTGTGTATCATGACTGAGCAAACAACAACATTTCCAGTAATCTGTGAGGGGAAATGCAATGCTAAAAGCCACTGATTCAGTTAGTGTTTGTAATGACTCAGTTCAGCCTCACCATTTAGTTGTAAAAATTCATAGAGTGAACACCTCTGTCATGTAATTTGAACAATTTACACATCACTTAAATGTTTCTTTTATGCGAATGACAAAATATGTATCTTGATCAAGAAACAGGTGTTTCAAATGGGTGGGGTGTCAGATAATCGGGGTCACCTTCTATTCAGGCTGCAACGGAAATTAAAGGAATCAGTTTGAGTGGGTGTGTGCATGCTCTGGTCCTAATCACGGAGATCCTTGTTCAGACAGGCGATTGCTCACCTCTTAATCCTTGTGATGAATTACTGTCTGATGGCAAACCGATCATCATCACTAGGCTTTCACTACCATCTTCATAGACCTCGAGTGACCCAGCAGCCATCCTCTTACAATGCTTTGAACACGACTAACACTGTAACACGGCCATGTATTGTGCACATGCACAGGTGCTCCTGTGCTTTCCCGGGGCTTGAGCAGCGTTTCAGGGCTCTGCTAAATGATCCTCTTCCCCTCACCCTGCATCCTCACACTCCCTGCTAGGACTTAGCCTCTTCTCATGTGTTTCTGCTTCTCTCTCATTTTCTCAATTGATCCTCTCCTCCCGATTGGCTCGGCTCTGCCCTCTCTGCTCGCTCGTCGTATTCTCGCAGACGAGGCTGGGACAGAGAGTCCCTAATGTTTATCAGCAGCCAAGTGGATGCTGTCAAGGAATAAAAAACCATCGCATTCGCTGACTGCTTGATGAGATGTAATTAGGCGTGCCGATTGGAGATTAATCACAAGGAGTCAGCCGTCTCGTTCTAAAGCATCGCTCTCAAGGAGGCATCCTGGGATTAAAAGGGAGTGACATGAAGATGTGCAACATATACTCCTAAACCAGTGCTTTTTAATTAGAAATACAAGTATAATAGCATCAGAAATAGAGAGAAAGAGAGATCACACATGTTAAGTAAAGCTTATACCCTGGTTCAAAATAGGTTATGTTCAGCACTTGATTTGGAGAAATGTTTTTCTTGATGTTGCCCTTGGATTGGAACTCCCTGAAAAAGGTCACTCTTTTAGAGTTGCTATATAATGTAAAGATATTTTAAATTGTTTCCTTTCAGAAAAAGAGTGACCTGACCTGGAAGGTGATGTCTGACTCTGCTACCTGATACCACCTGATCAAACTACATTATTGATCCTATGTTGTGCTGAATTGTTTTGCGGCCGGCTGGTTCCAGAGGAACAATGAGTCTGAGGCATTTTGGTTTTTAATCCATCTCCACCCAAACACATGTCACATTCACTGCTGATTAAACCTCCCGAACTACAAAATCATACAATCCTTTGCCAAAAAAGCCAAATAAGCACTTCTGTTTCGGACAGAGTTTTATAAAAAGAGGAAAAGTTGGAAAATAAAATTGGCCAGAAAAGGAAAGAAATTCTTCAAGAAACAAAGAGGGAGATGTGTGAAAGCAAAATAAATAAATATTTAAGGGTGTTAAAGGTTAAACAGCAAAGAGAGACCTCACTGGTCACAAAAACAGAAAAATGGAAGCAAGAGAAGCAGACAGAAATGAGAGAGGAGGCAACACGAGGAGTAATCACAAGAAAGTCTGTCCTACCTCTGGCCATTGCTGCTCTCACTACAGTCCAAGTAACATCCTTGTTCAGTCGTTTAGTGGAGACCAAGCTAGTCAGACAGACTGCCAGTCAGTCAGCAGGCTCCGGGATGTGGAGTCGTGGCTGGACTGGACTGGTGTCTGGTTCCCAATGAGCAGGCAGCAGCCGCCGACTCGTCCTCTCCGCTCACACAAACATTCAGCTACATACAGCACAACAGCAGAGGCACTGACTGAAGCCTCAGTAGGGACAGCAGCAACATCCCTTCCATCCAGCCTGAATTAATTAAGCCTTTTTTCCTCTCTCTGCTGCTCTTTCTGTCTCTCTCTCTCTCTCTCTCTCTCTCTCTTGCTACCGTCTCTCTGGTTCTCATGTGCGTATGGTTAATGCTCTCTCCCTCTCGCTCTCTTTCTGTGTGTGTTTCTGCTTCCCCGTGTTCAGCTTCCTCTCTTGCTCTCTTCTCTTCCTTTTCTGTCGCACTGATCAACAGCTGCACTTGCTTCTTCTCTTCTATTCCACTGTCCTCACTATGGTTAAATCTGCCTTTCTTCTCTTTGTAGGCTCTAGTACAGAAAACAAGAAACCATTTTTTTAAATAAAATTTTAAATGAACCTTTCTATAAAAGAAAGAATGCACAATTAAATTTTATTTATACTTATTTTTTGGGTTTTAAGTTATGGTTCCTATCATTTTACGTTTCCATTTTTGGCTTTAATCATTCTGTTATTTAATTTCTGTTTCTTTTATGGATTTAACTTTTTGATCTCATTATTTTTTTAATCTTCTATTGTTGCTCTTTGTTTGCTCTTTTTGTTTACTATGCAACATACAATGAGGCAAAATTTATGTGTAGATATATGTAAATCTCATGAACACTCTTGTTTTTTTTAACTTATGTATATTTTTTTTACTTATATATTCTCCCTGAACCAGGAGAATGTTGTGGCTGTTAGATTCATAATCAAATAAACTGTCACTGTATAAATTACTAATAATATCAACTCACTATTCTATGATATAGAGTCAGTACACTTAGAGGTACAGTTGTTTACCACCCTCTGGAAAATATAGCCAACATACAACAAGGGATGTTTAGTTTTGGTATCACAAAAGTATCCTAACCAATATTTTCTCAGTGGGTTACACTGTAACATAACATATTGCTTAATGGCATTATTTTACCTTTGAAAGTAACTTTACACCAAAACTGATGGTGAAACAGACATGTAGCACAACAGTGTCACATCCATTCATATTGTTACCTTTTGACGAGCTTTTCATTGGTAGCGGGTTCTGTTTTAATAACAAATGTTTTAATTTCTAATTTTAATATTTGATTCTGATAGGGACTTCCCGGATGGAAATGGTTAAACTTTTAACCTCCGCCAGGTCACCGGCAACCTGCCAGTGTAGTATTTGGTTTGGTTAACCTTGTGAGGTCTAAGGGCGTTTTCACACCTGGTCAAAGCAGTTGATAGGTTTGTATACTAGCAGCTTTTCCCATGTTTTTTTTTTTTTTTTTTTTTTTCCAAACAAAGACAAACCCCTATAAAAACAAAATTCTCTACCAAAAACCCAATAACAAAGTTTGTTT
>VVAS01099840.1:2731-13845 GCA_015103295.1 Ptychochromis oligacanthus | reverse complement strand
CACACACACACAGAGCAGTGATCAGAAACGGTGAAAGTGACCAAACTCATCTTAGTGAACTAAAATCAAACTAAAGCAGGGAATGTTACAACAGTTTAGTTTCTGAAATAAAAATAAAAACTAGACTTAAATTAAAAAACAAACGATGCTGTGAACTTACATCACTAACTGAAAGCTACTTTCAGCTGCTGGTAGCTCCGCATGTTTCATTTGGCAGTTTTACGCCGCATGCTCTTCCTGACACAACCACTAGGGGACATGTGTCTCTGGCTGGAATCAAACCAGCGACCTTTCACATGAAAGGCAAATGTGTTATCCACTACACTAACTAAAGTAAAATAAAAATAGGAAATTTCTGCAGTTTTAGTCTTTGTCAGTCTGGTGATGTTTATTCAGACTTTGGGTGTCTACATGACTGTGGGTCTACTGCCGTCACAAAGTGTTGAGTTTGTGTCGTAATCTCTGTTCTGAACTTCTTACATCTGACCCTGATAAATAAACTCTAAGTTATAATAATTAAAAAGACTCAAACTAACACTGAAACTCATGAAAACTAAACTGAAACAAGCAAATCTGCTCTGGAAATTAACTGAAACTAAGAACAGCATTTTTTCTTTAATGAATCCTCACAGATAAACGAATCAAGTCTTTACAGCTGAGTTTAAAAGCTGCATTTAAAATAATCTGAAATTTTTTGACATATCGTTAAAGTAAATATTTGAGACCCAGAGTGTCAGAGTGACACTCACACAGTTTGCTGACAGGATTAAAAATATGACATCCTGGATGATCTGATGAGGAGAAGACAGGGCTACATGTATGCTGAGAGGAGGAGGGGGAGGCACAGGTGAACGTAATTCCACACAGGTGAAGCCAGTCACAGGGAGGAAGCAAAGCTAATGCAAGACATGAAAGAAAACAAACCTTCAAAGTAAAACAGGAAGACGAGAGAACATGATAACAGAGGTTCGAGCAGGTAGACGAGGCAGAGTGACAGCAAGAGACTAATAAAATCAAAACAGAACAACTAAATATCTCCAGAATAACCACCGAAAACAGGAAACAAAAGGCTAAAGAATAATGAATAAAAATCCCAAACTCCAGGTTTGACTCGTGTGTTTTAGATGAACACTCAGACTCACTTCACACGCTTATCTTCATGTCTTTGTCTGTGTGCTCTGCAGGACTTCCTGACTGTGTGCTGTCCTGAGATTGGAGCCAACCCAAAGACTCTGGGCGTGCTCCCCACGACGACGATCCAGCAGCTCGCCGAGCAGTGCGCCGCACGCTTCGAGCAAGGTAAACACGTTTAAAGGGCCGTCCAGAGTTAGATTAAGGAACATTACAGAAACCATTACATCATGGTTAGTTATGCTAGACCACGCTAGCCTGACACTGGAAATAAACCAAATTCACCAATTCCAAAGGTCACTAATACACAGGCTGTCTGTCATTAATTTAATCTGACATTAACACACATGTGGAAACCACTGTGTTCAAATAAAGAGATGTGAATACAGCATGGTGATTACTGCTGTTTATTCTTTAACTCCAGACAGAGCTGTCTTTATGCTAAGCCAGGTTAACCACATCCTGACCCCAGCTCTGGCAGTGTTTTCAAGCAGAGGTTTACACTGAAGTAACTGTAAAGCTCCAGTAAAAGGTCATATTTGAGTGTTAGTGTTTAAAGAGGTTCTATTCTGGTCATTTACAGCTCTATTTTTTTATTCTATGACTCCATTATTAGTGTTGCATGATTTTGTTTTTATCCTTGATGAAGACCCTCAGTTTGAGCTTCTGTCTCTTTAAGCCTTCCACTCCCACTCTTCTGATTGGACAACTTCCAGAATCCAGCTGAGGGGTTAGCACCAGGCACTGATGGATCAGTGCGACTTTGGTGCATCAAGATGGCAATAAAACGGCAATAAGTCAGTCTGCAGTCAGTCTGCGATTGATTGGGGTCAAGTTACCAATTACATGCAATCTGTTTGTGATAATACGGTGATTAACATACACAGAAATTCACATTAACTACTTACATTCAGAGTGCAGCGAGAACCTCACAGATCTGAAACAGAATTTCAGAAATTCCTCCACAAATAGTGACGTAGTTGCTGCAGGACGGCAATTTAACTGCAATATAACACAGGCAGTCAGCAATTTCACTTTTATACAGGACTATAACCAGAATACAACCAGCTGCGTCGAGTCCCCTGTTGCAAAGACTCTCGTCACAGATGAGTTGCACTCATTGGTGCAGATTGACTCAGACTGATCGCAACGTGTTCACAGTCTGTTTACAGTGTTTGTAAATTAGACGGCAGTTATTTGCAAACCTTCACCAATCTGTCTGAGAGTGATTGCAGTCAGACCACAATTGTTTGGAGACAAGTTGCCTCCCACCGGGTGACCTGTGCAATCGCCTTGCAATCAAAAGCAGTTGCCCGATGGTTGTAATCGGTCAATGAATGCAAAAAAATTCAATGCAATCACCGTACAGCCTCAGATTATCAGTAGTCACAAGTAGGTTGCAGTCCTATTTTGACTCGTGTGACTGAGCCATTACAGAGATTTTATCAGAGCATCCCAGCAAACATTTTGATGTTGATTAACCAGCGGCTGAGCCTTTTCTTGATGTCTAGTCTTGGTTTTAAAAAAAACCCAGTTCTATGAATGTCAGCAACATAAGTTCACCGTCTGCTTGATGCACTTCTCGAACATCGACTGGAGCTTATTGGACTTTCTAGCAAAAGAAAGTTTGTGTTCAAGAATAATTTTATATTATCTTTTTATCAATTACAACAAAATGAAATAAAAATTTCTCAACTGAGAGAAGAGTAAGAAAGTCAAAAAAAGCTCTACACCATAACTCAGACTCCACACAGATTAAGTTCACCATGTGACAAATGAGATTCAATTTACATGTAGATGAATGGAAACGGCTCAAAAGTGTTGCTTATATTTAAAAAATAAAAAATGTGCGTCCGTCTGTGTATATGAACATGGTGTGGTTCTCTGATCACAACCATTCAGTAAGTTGGCTTTCAACCAAATATTGGTTTACACTCCATTTGCCTTCTTTATTGCAATAATCGGATCGTATTTCCTGCTTTGTAAGAGACGGTCTGATACTCTGAGGAAACAACATCAACACCCGTCCGTCTACAGTGCAGTTTTTACAGTCCTACTGCGACCAGCTTTGACTCAGTCATGTTTGCTGGGAGTATATAAGAGCAGGTAGTGACTCCTTGTTTCTCCTCTGCAGACTCCTACATGCTCAGTGTGTATAAAGAAGGTGTCCACCACCCCATCGCTGACACAGAGTTCGCCCTCAACGTGAAGAACAGCTGCCAACCGGGAGCCTACTGCTTCGTCTATCACCCCACCGGCAGCACTCCGCCCCGCCGCACCTGCCCCACCGACCCGCCCCCGGCTCCGCCTGCTCCACTTACTCCACCTGCCGAGAGCATCCTCCCTGCCGACGCAGCACCTGATGATGCCGAGGTGCAAGAGGAGAGTCTGATCAGCTTGTAGCTCCTCCAGCGTCACCATCACCATCACCATCACCATCATCAGTGGAGATACAAAGCGGAGGGGAGCAAAAACTAAGCGGTATATTTTCATCTCAGGTGTAATTTTAAATGAAATCTGATGTGGATGAGTTCACTCAGGCTGGTGAGACAGGTGCAGCATGCAGCAGCCAGAGCCGTGACTAAACTGAGACCAAAGACTGATTTTACCCGTCAGGAAGGGGTCTGGAACCCCGGGGACTGCAGGAGGACCAGGTTTTACAGAATGTTAACATTTAATGCTAACATGCACATATATGATCATGTTTATACTGTTTATACTCTGATACACGATGCTACTCTCTGATGTTCACGCTTTTTTTTTACCTTCTGAGTTATCCTCGGTGACGACCCCAACGCTAGAGAGAGGCAAAGTGGGTTTTTCTGGAAAAATGTGAACAGTTTTTGATGTGTTTCTGTTACAGTCATTGTTTTCTTTGTTCCATGATTTTTAACAACTATTTAACTATTATCTAGAGTTAGGGTTAACCTTTTAACACCCACTGAATCCTTGCCGGCTCTCTGTGGTTGGGGGGAGTTTGGGTAAGTTAACCTTCACTCCTTGAGACTTCATTTGAAATCTGATGTCTTCTTGTTTCTTATAAATTTGCATATTTAGCATCCAGCTAAAACAAAACCCAGCCCTAACGCTGGATGATTTGCTGGTGACTTGGTGGATGTTAAGAGGTTGAAAGAAAGTTGATGCTGGAGGCGACACAGACAAAAACTTCCAAAAAATCCCCTGAAGTTTGGACAAGTTTCATTTCACACTCATCTCCTACATACTCACTCTGACTGTGCTGTTAATAAACTGGCTGATACAACTCCTTGATCCTGTTTGTTGGTTGTGTTCATTATTCTAAAGTATGATGCAGGGTTTAACAGTTTCTGAAGTATAAAAGTGTTAATTAATATCTAGCAACAGTCTGAGACCCTTCACTTCATCCACGAACTGAGTCCCTGCACCCAGAAGATCCCCAGAGTTTTAGCACTTTGGTTTCAGGTCCCAGAGCTTCAGGGCTTTGGGATCGCACACCTGCCGAGCTCCACATATACCGTATGCAAGCAGCTGGTGAACACAGAGAAGACTTCAGCAGCTGAAGAACCAGTTTCTCAGGAGCTGGCAGAGACCAAACCAGAGCTAAAAACAGAGTGAACCAAATGTGAGCGAAACTCCCTCTGATCCATCCATGAACTGGATCATTATGAAGGTGTCATATTTTCTCTGAAGATACCACGTCAAATATCAGCACTATCTCACTGCTGAAGACTTATCATGCATAAAACATTCACATTATTACCATATAGAAGGGATAAATAGCAACCAAAGGGTCTTCAGAACCTCGCAGGTAAAAAGACTGTAAATAATGACAGGAGGAAAATTTCAAACATTTGTTTCAAACATTTTGTGCCCACAGCAAAGAGCAAGCTAAAACTTTGAGGCACACCTGTATTCATACCTGCACAAACAGCTTCTGTGTGATCTGACATCAGTTCTTCTTTTGACAGTACTGTCAGATAAAAGTACTTTTAACAGCCAGTTTTCTGGCTCTTGACCTGCCATGTTACCACAGTGTTTTATGCAGGCATGTTGCTGCTTCATTAGCGTACACGTCACGCTGTTTTCCAGAGACCTGATTGGTCAGTAGGCGGTGGTTTTGTACATCATGATCTCTTATTTCGGATATAACCTGCTCCTGAGCGGTAACAAGTGAACCGCCTTCATGGCACTGAAAACTCAGGGTCAAACCTGAAGGTGCCTCACTGAGCCCCAAATCCTGCTTCAGAGTACAGAGGTAAGGCCTCAGTCACACTTCCAGTTGCTAAGGAAAATTGTATATTTTCCGACAGGTTGGCGAGTGGTTGCTGGAAGTTGCTCACTGTCGCTGGGTGAAATTGGGTGCTGCACCAAAAACCCCCTTGTGATTGCTTTGGTCACTAGCAGATTGCAGTGGTTGTCCATAGTTTGCATGGAAGACGCCAACTTGTTGGCAAACGTTCGCCATTTATTCTCTCAGCGGCAGTAAAACAGAACGGAGACCATCCGCGATTTCAGTAAGTTTTTGAATTGCGCTGGTTTCAGTAGTAAGTCACAACCTTTACTTTATTTATTTAATTTATATTTATTTATTTACTTTTATTTAAAATTTGACTTTTACTTACGAATGTTCTCCGTTTCTGGTTTACGTTGCGCTTTTTCAAGTTTCACTCCTGCTCAGAGAGTAGTTGGTAGGGAAGCAGGCGTTTTCCCTGCAAACTACTGGAAACTGCAGCAACCTGTTAGTGACCAAAGCAACTATAAGGAGGTTTTTAGTGCAGTGACCGGGGGTCACTGACTGGTCTCTAGACCTGTGTGACTGGGGCCTAAGATGCTTTCATTTGCTCATTTCTAACGTACTTATTTTTCACGAACACAAAACAGTGAAATCCAAAACTGCCAAAGTGGTGATGAAGCACCAGAAGCAATGCAACGACCTCATAGCCAGTGATGTTGACCATCAGCTTTCAAATGTGCGTCAGAACATTAGTCAACATTAGTGACAGGATGCAGTGGAAAAACGCATCTCATGCACACAAACCAGTTAAAGAATCCAAAGACAGGAGCTGCTGTTCTCAAACCTGAATTTTCAAGAGGATAAAAAAAATAATAAATGGATGAACAACTTCTAAAAAAATGTACTCACCATGCATACAGGATTACGCCTGCTGGCTAGACTCCTAGTGCTATTAATCAAACTCATTAGAAAGTGAATTACACTGAAAACATATCTGCAGGAAGGTGCAGAGAATCTGTGACATTTGTGTAAAAGCCTTGAGAGGAAAGCAGCTCCGAACAGTTTCTGAATCCTCTGCATGTGACGCCTACAGATGGTGTTAGTGGCCCATGAAGATGTATGAGGACTCTTCAAAAACACCAAACACAGTGATTCACCTACATTTCTCCAGAATGTGATGAATGTCTAAATATAATTTCCAATAAGAATCCAGTGATGGGGACACAGATGGGGATTTCTGATGAGCACAGGCACTGCGAGGTGACTCAAGCTTTGTGTCTGACGCTTGTTATCCTCTGTGGATTGTTAAGGCCACCTGCTTCCTGTCTGCTGGTCATTATTTCTACCAGCACCCATAACAAGCCCCTTAAATGGAGACAAGCTTCCTGTGAGAATCTCCGCCTTTTCACCCTTTGTCTTGTTTCTGTTTCACACACACACACACACACGTCCAGGTCTGAGGTTTCCACACTCACAGTCTAACAAGGTGTCTTTATATAGCAGTTATAGCCACAAAATTAAATTGCTTCTGTTACCGTAGAATCTTAAATTGCCACGGTAACAGAAGCAGAACCGAAGTCTCCAGGAAATGTTTACTACGCAGCGCTAAAACCACTTCAGCCTCACACCGCGTCTCAGATCAAAGACGCCTCCAGAGATGCTTCATGCACGCTGTCCTCGAGAGAAATAAGGGTTATGAAATGATGGAATCTGAAATGTTAGATGGAAAACAACCATGAAGATGAGACAAAGGTCGTGTCTGTTCAAAAACAAACAAAAAAACAAACAAAAACCCAAGATACAAAGAATGGCAGAGGACGAGAACCTCGTCCAACCCCGGATACGCTCGGACCGGAAACACGGTGGATACCGGAGACAAACGGATACCGATCCTTGGAGCAACCTCTCAGTTCATCCTCTGTCTGAAACAAGCTGTTTTAGCTCCTCCCTCTTTAAGACAACTTTCTTCTGATTGGTTGCGTCTTGCAAACAGAAAGTCTGGATTACAAAATCATTCAAAAACACAGATATATTTCACATGTTCTGACTTCAGTCACACAGGCCCAGAGACCAGTCGGTGATCCCCGGCAACCACCAATCGCTAGGGAAAAATGTGGATTCACCGACGGCTTGGTGAGTGGCTGCTGGAGGTTGCTGGCTGTCGCTAAGAGGCATACAGCACTGCACCAAAAACATGCTTGTGTTTGTTTTGGCTGCTGGCAGA
The DNA here is from genome assembly GCA_015103295.1 of Ptychochromis oligacanthus. Taxonomy (NCBI): domain Eukaryota; kingdom Metazoa; phylum Chordata; class Actinopteri; order Cichliformes; family Cichlidae; genus Ptychochromis; species Ptychochromis oligacanthus. The sequence continues at coordinate 6,277 of VVAS01099840.1, read as the reverse complement.
TTACCAACTTGTCTGCAAACACTCACCAACTACTTGCTGAGCAGCAGTAAAACAAACATGAAACAAGGACAGTTTGCCTTCAAAGTAAGAGATAAAAAATAAAGTCAGGTCAAGCTGTGTGTACTTTTTAAAATTGAATTTTCTCAAATGTGTTGCCAAGTAAAAAATAATAATAAAGGTATTATGACGGTGGTTATCAACTTTCTCTGTTCAGCCGGGCTCTCTGCTTCAGGCTCTAAGCACCTCACATAAAAAGGGGCGTTTCATGCATCATGTGACTCTTCTTCTGCACAAAATGATCCCTGTGAGCGCCGCCTGCTCCTATCAGAGACGTTATCAGATGATGGTGATAACGTTGATTAAAAATCTATAAAGAACATCAAAATCTAACAGTGAAATGCAACACTGCTGCAAATACGCCCAGAGATCAATGCTGCAGAAAATAGAATCAAGTAGAACATTTGTACATCTTCTGCATCACTAAATGAATCCATGCACATTCCTGTGACAGTGAGACTCAGTTTGAGCTTCATTCAGTGGTTTCAGTAACAAGCTGCACATATGAAACGCTAAATACATGCTGTGAATGAAAGAATCAGTGCAAACGTGGCGCTTCCAGCTGATTTTAAACTGAAACTCTGAACATAACCTGCTCCCAACCAGGTGATGTGTTTAGCATCAGTTACCACGGTGACTTGGCAGGTAAAAAGAGACACCTTCAAGAGCTGACTAAGCATTAATCTCGTCCCATTAAGCCTTCCCCACCCGTGTCTCCTTTCCTAATCAGCTCTCTGTTCCTCTGCTTCCCGTTTTTATGTTTTAGGCTCGTTTTGATTTTTGCTGATCAGCTTTTTAATAAATGTTGCTTTTTATTTTTGCATATTTTTGCTTCCTGTGTCCTCCTGTATTCATGCATGTGTTGAACTGAGAGCTCCTGCCTGGTTTTTGTGTTTTCTTTACATGAATGAACACGTTTCCACCATAAACTGACGCAGAAAATTAAGAGTAAATTTTGCTGGAGGATCCACACTCAGACCAAACCTGCCTTAGATGAGTTTGTGTGGACAGTTTGGCTGTTGCTGGATTTTTTTATGTCGTGTTCACTTGTTGCTACTGTCACAAACTCAGTCCTCAATGTTAGTTTAATGTGCGTCTGTACTTCATGATGATTATTCTGTCTTGTTGTTCCACGGTGGACTCCAGGTCGGAGAACATCTCCCCCGTCCTAGAAGACTCCTTTTTTCCCCTGTGGCTTCTTTAGAGAAACATCCATTGTTTGGCATGAATGAACACTCCTGCACGTATGCACACTGCCGCTCTGTAATGACTGTCAGTAATAAGATGCTGGCCTCTCTACAACAGCACGGTGACTAAGAGTCTTTGAAACGGGACACTAACAAGCTAATGCTCCCAGCAGCGGTTTCTCTGCAGTAAACCCGGAGCTGGATTGATCTGCTGAGGGGTGTACATGCTTCGGTTTATGTGTGGGCGGCTAAGGGGGGTTAAAGCCCTGCAGTGTCAGGTGTATATAAGTATGAAAGACCACCGTCCATCTGCACACAGCGAAGCAGCAACCAAGAAGGACGAGTGGGAATCCATTTTGTTTTTACTCAAACTTTATTCTGTTGGCAGGAAGCAGAAATCTGAGGAAAGACAGCAGCTAAAGCACAAACAGGAGCTCCTCTCTGCAGCTCTGGTCGGTTTCTTCCTTTGGTTCATTTCTCTTCCTGTTGGGCGGCCGACATCCAACCTCAAGTCCAGCTCTCAACGAGCAGGAAACACTTGAGAAGCAGGTAAGAAACCATCAAACGTCTGGCTTACAAACACCTTTAAAACACCTGCAAACAGCACCTATGCATGAAGCCAGAGCTGTGAGGGTCAGTTTATCACAGAGGGGTCAAACCCTTCAGCCGGACCAGTAAAGAACCGTCCACTGACACAGCAGGTGAGGATGAGAAGCATGACGTGTTCATTTCCCACCATACCCCAGCAAACACGGTGGAAACATCAGCGTCATCTCTCCCGTCCAAACTGGACATGACGGCGAAAACGTCTCCGCAGACAGACGGATGGTGACGTTATTTCCACGTATTACAGAGCAAGAGATACTTTTTATTTTCACTGTAAAGAAATGTAAATGCACGTGTTTTTGTTTTTCCAAATTCAGAAACATTTCACTGACGACTCATTTGGTCACTAAGTGGCGACACAAGACCAGAACTACCAGAGGCATATTTTTTAAATATAAACAGCACTTTTATGGCATTTTCCTGTGTAAATTCTGTTTACTGCACAGTGAACTTACTTGTCTGGACTGTTAAATCGTCCCCTCTCCACCCCAGACATCAGCATTATAATCCTGTGAGCTGCTCGATCGTTAGCTCGGAAAGACAAACGGTCTCTAGAGCAGGAAATGATCAGTGGGAATCACCCTTGAGGCGAATTCTCTTCTCACATCTTTTTCTTCTCATTTTGTTTGTTTAGTCTAATTTAATTTATAATCATTAAAAGGGTTAATATAAAGCATTTCTCACACTTTCCCTTTACTAGAAACAAGGACGTCCAGGCCTCGTTCAAGAAGGACTTTCAGCAGGTGGTTAAAGGTAACGTCTTTAACATCAGCACTTTTATTTTGGAACTATTTTTCTAACTAAGACTAAACATCGAGAAAAGCCGGTGACGTTATTCAGCGTCAAAGTTTTTGATGGCATGGCTCAGCCAAAGAAATCCAGCAGCAGTTCCTCAGTTTAACCCCCTCCAGCCCGGTCTGTGCTCGAGTTCATGGGCTCGAGCTGCCACGGTTTTTTGTGACAGCGTGACTTTGTGTATTTCATTATGAAGGACGTCTCATGAGATTCTTCAACCATGAAAACCAACGCGCTCTCGTCTCGGTGTGTTGAATAATACAGCTTTTTTTAGATGCCCCTCCCCCTTGCAGACCAGCTGCAGCTGCTGAGAGATAACGGCTGCGTTGCACAGGGTCTGCAGGGTTAACGGCCAGCAGGTTCATGTTCTGTTGGGACTTTTGTGTTGTGTGCTTTGTTTGGTTCGGGCACTAAAAACTCCTCAGGCTAGGTTTGGAAGAAATCTTTGTTAGGGTGAAAACACGCCCTTTCACAGCTCGCTGAGAAATAACGGGCTGGGTTCACTGATCACTCTCACTAATGCCATAACCCAGAGGTCAGGGCACAGACAGCAAAGGACAGCTTGTGTGGAAACGAAACACAGCGGCGACTCTAACAAACCAGACTAACTGATTCATCAATGACACCAGGCGGAGCAACACAGAGCTGTGAAAAAGGAGCCCAAAGTGTTGTAATTTAACCCGAAACATGATAGTTTTCTACCCCAAACCCAGCAGTTTGTAATGATAATTAAAACAACAGAAAGTGTAAAAATCTGTCCGCTGAGGGACTCAAACTGCAGTCTCAGGTGTGAGACCCTCCAAATGTGGACTCTGTCTTCACTCTGTGTACATGTACACGAGTTCTAGTGGATATGATAAAAAAAAAAAAAAAAAAAATCATGTTAAGGAAAAAAAAAAAA
>VVAS01099766.1:0-11350 GCA_015103295.1 Ptychochromis oligacanthus | reverse complement strand
CCTGATTTCTTAGTTTTTGCACATTTGTCACACTTACAAGTTTAAGATCATCAAAGATAATCAAACAAATTTTAATATTACACAAAGATAACCTGAGGAATGCAAAATGCAGTTTCTAAATGATGATTTTATTTACTAAAAACAAAAGCTATCCAAACCTACCTGGCCCTATATGAAAACGTAATTGCCCCTCCAAACCTAATAACTCGTTGTGCCACCCTTGGCAGCAGGAACTGCAATCAAGCATTTGTGATAACTGGCAATGAGGCTTTCACATCACTGTGGAGGAATTTTGGCCCACTCTTCTTTGCAGAATTGCTTTAACTGGGGTTTTTTTTTTAGCATAAACAGCCTGTTTAAGGTCATGCCAAAGCCTCTCAATTGGATTTAAGTCTGGACTTTGACTAGACAACTCCAAAACCTTCATTTTGTTTTTTTTGAGCCATACAGAGGTGGACTTGCTGGTGTGTTTTAGATCATTGTCCTGCTATATAACCCAAGTGCACTTGAGCTTCAGGGCACGGACTGATGGCTGGACATTCTCCTTCAGGATTTTCTGATAGAGAGCAATTTTGGTAGGCCAGCCACTCCTGGGAAGGTTAATCACTGTTCCAAGTTTTCTCCATTTGTGGATAATGGCTCTCACTGTGGTTTGCTGGGGTCCCATAGCCTTAGAAATGGATTTATAACCCTTTTCAGACTGATAAATGATAATGACTTTGTTTCTTAACTGTTCTTGAGTTGCTTTAGATTGTGGTATGATGCGTTGCTTTTTTAGATCTTTTAGCCTACTTTACTTTGTCTGACAGGTTCTATTTAAGTGATTTCTTGATTTAAAAGGCCTGGCAGTAATCAGGCCTGGATGTGGCTAATGAAACTGAACTCAGGTTTCCAAAAAATATGGTTAATGACAGTTAATTCATGATTTAACAAGGGGTGGGGCAATTATTTTTCACATAGGCCCAGGTAGGATTGGATAGCTTTAAAAACTACATTTTGTATTTACTGGGGTTAATTAATACTCGGGTTAATATTAAAATCTGTTTGATGATCTGCAGCATGCAAGTGTGACAAATATGCAAAAAACTAAGATCAGGAGGGGGCAAATATTTTTTCACGGCACTATACTGCCTGTGTTTTGCTGATAATGTTTTGTTACAGGGGATGACACATGACAAATAGGATTTTGTATTTTTTTTTTCAAAAAAATCTAACTTTATTTACATTTTTTTGGCATAATTTTAGAAAAAGACAATCAACCACAGTTTTTCGACATACACCTGAAATTGAATCGATCTAAGAATTCCTTGGATCAAGAATGGTGGATCATCAATCAGACAGAGGCTGGCATGATAACCAAGACCAGGCCACAGCATGAAACAGTCCTGGAATTATACGTATTCAGCGACCAAGTGAGCCCGCCCAGTTTGGGCTTTCTGGCTGGATATGGGTATGTGGTTTGTGATATTGTGCTATGTTTTTCAGTGAAATGTATATATTTATAGAAAGAAAAGTGTGTTATGAAATGTTATCACTCACAGTTGTGCTGCTAATGAGTTAATATCAGTTTGGCAACTAAAACAGAAATTAATATTTAGTTGAAGACACACTGATAATGCAGGTTGTGTTAATGGAAGCACATTTTTTCTTAAGCTTAAGAGGTTGTGAACTGCATTTACACAACACTTGTGATTTTCTTTCAACTTTTGTATACAAATTATCACATACCTCTTGCTCTTTTTTCATACTAGACATACACTCATCAGCCACAATAATAAAACCACTGGCAAGTAACCTGAATAACATTGACCATCTGATTGCGTTAAGGTCCTGAGATTCATGTGGATGTTACTTTGACATGTGTTACCCACCTAATGTTGTTGCAGGAACACACAAAAACAAAATTTTAAAAAGCCAAAGGCAATGATTCAACCTCACAGATCTCAATCCACTCAAGCATCCTTGGAATTTGCCAGAACAAGCGAGATACATGGAGGCCTCACCCTGCAATCCACTTATTATAAACTTTGTTTATAACACATTATTTAAATGAATGGAAAAAAATCATACAATACATTTTAAAAGACCCCACAGGACACCTGGGACCTACACAATATTACACAGCTGTTTTTAAATTATGTGCATTGGCAGGAATGCAGGACTGGTTCTTTTCTGGTTTCTGAACCCTGCTCTCCATTTTAACAAAAGAAAGAAGTTCATAACTCTGAAATGTAGGATCAGCAGCAACGTCATCTTTTTGTTATAAGCACTGCCTCATGTGCCCTGCACTTTGTGTCCTTTTCACTGCACAATCCATGCAAACTGTGGTTTGTCACAGTTTATGGTCAGATGACAATATTTAATTAAAGAAATCTGGGTTATGCACTCTTAAAGGGATCAGTTACAACATGAAAATTATCTGCGTAATGTTGTGTTGATCCCCTCATGCAGCTAAAAAAGCTCTGACCCATCAGAGCATGAACACAGGGCCACTGGTAGTGGATTCTTTAGGCCCTGTGGGCTGGGGGTTTGGGTCTTTGTGGCTTCTTCATGCAAATCCTGTGGATACTCAATCAGATTGGGATCTGGGGAGTTTAGAGGCTGGGTCAATACATCAGGTTCTTCGTTGTGTTCCTCTAGTCGTTCCTGAGCAGAGTAATGGGGCACGTCCTGATGGGAAAAGCTGCTGCTGTCTGGAAGTACCTTTAACATTGTAGGGTGTGCTTGGTTTGCACCAGTGTTGAGGTGGGTTTTATGTGTCAGAACTCAACAGAACATTGCATTTTTATGAGATGGTCAATGTTATTCACTTCAACTGCCTGTAGTTTTAATGTTGTGGCTGATGAAGATATCTTAACAGCTGGTGTGTTATGTGTACATATTACAGAAACAAAACATTGTGACCAAATAATTCCTGAAAACATGGCATCAGATGATGCAAATTTAGGCAGATTAGGGAAATTAGGATTGCCAAAAACTTAACATTTTAACAGGTCTAATTCTTACAAAAAAATAACCTCATGTTCTAGGAGTTGTGATACAGAACAATCTAAGAGAATATTTTTTTGGAATTCTTTAACAGGGCTTGTGTACATATCATATTTGGTTTTACAGAGACTGAGAAATAATAATTTAAAGAATGAATCCAAAAACTGAACGTTTCCTTCTCCTTCCTGTCTAGTATTATGGGCCTGTACGCCTCTGTGGTTTTGGTCATCGGCAAGTTTGTGCGTGAGTTCTTCAGTGGCATTTCCCACACCATCATGTTCGAGGAGCTGCCCAACGTGGACCGCATCCTCAAGCTGTGCACCGACATCTTCCTGGTGCGAGAGACGGGGGAGCTGGACCTGGAGGAGGACATGTACTCCAAACTCATCTTCCTCTATCGCTCGCCAGAGACTATGATCAAGTGGACTCGGGAGAAAACTCAGTGAAGGGGACTTTAATGAACGAAGTCAAATCAGAGCTTTTCAGAGACACTGGATGGTCGCTCTGTTGTGTGAGCAGCTATTTCAGCCTTCAAAGCAACTGAAGGCCAACTTTATCCTCTTCAACTGAGCTTGGACGGCAGTGATACAGTGTTAGCTCCAAACAGAAACACTTTTTTTGACTCATAAACTAGGATATTTTTTACCAATTAATGACAACCTTGACTGTCACATTATTAAATTTGAGCACAAATTTGCAGGTGCTGTATTTATCTTGCAAAAGTTTGGCCTCCAGTGGATGAAATAAGCAGCTGTTCTTCAGTCGGAGGTCTTTAGGCACAAGTTTCCTAAAGTAAAAAAAATCTTATCCCTCATTGCTTTTAACATCTGTCCCTAATATTTTCAGAATCGCATGGCAGTTGGAGAGAAACACAAACTGGCTGCAACATTACTCTTTAAGGGCTTCCCACTGACAAATAAGTGTACAACAACAACCACACAAGCACAAGCGTATTTTCTCCAACTGGAACATTTGGATTGTGGGACTGTGCAATGCTGAGCTGCCGTTCCTTTAAGATTTTTTAAGGGTGTGGAGCAAAGGAAATTTCATCTACAAACATCACCATAACTTTTTTTTTTTTTAAAGACATGTCAGAGGCCACTCTGGAAACAAAATGCGAAACAAAACATTATCAGACAATCTTTAATTGCCTTATTTTGTTTGTATGAGAAGAAGTGAAACTCTTATGAACTACATACCTTTCTCAGGAAGAGCTGTTTTCACAGATAATCATTGTATGAGTTGTATGTTACATTAATATGTAGGCTTTGGTGGATCTTAAAGAACATGATATTGTAGAAAAGATGAGAACTATTTAAAAGGCATGAAATAAAATGTGGAAATTGTTCAGAGTTTGTTTACTGCACAGCGACACAGTTTAAAGCTGTATTAAAGAAGGACTTTTTTCCCCACGGAGAATGAGATTTTTGCCATTCATCGACGTTTTGAATCATCTACCAGTAGGCTAGCGTTGAGAACAGCAGAGGGGTGGTTTTCTACATCAGGGTAATGTGTGTTAGGTGGTAGACTCTGACTTGTGGACCTCACTGTTTTTAACATTCACGCTTGAGAACACTGTGGCGCCCACAGCTGTGCATCCAGTCATCGAAGAAGAAACGAGCAGAGACAAAAAAGATTCCTCACACAAAGGGCTGGGACATGGAGCCCTTTGGTCCAAACTATGCATTAGAGGACATTGTAGCATGAGTGAAAACCTTAATTATTGCCATGACTAATTTGCAATACTTGTACATAGGGATTACATTAAAGGGACAGGTTGCGGGGGAATTAAATGTGAAATTGTACCTGTATGTTAAGGCAATGTACAAAAATCTGCAAATAAAATGTCTGAAAAGGTGTGGAGTTTTTGCATCCTGCTGCTGTTTGCGTGTGGAAAGCGACTGTAAATCTGTTGGTCAGATCAGTGGGGTTTAACAGGATTGTGATGGAAAGCAGCTGCAGCATGTGTGGCTTAAAGATGGCCGCTCTTTTTCCCTTTAACTTGCATTTTTCTGAATTTATTTTAACTTACCAGTTTTTCTCTTTACATTTTAGCTAATTTCTTTTTTATTGTGTTTCGTAATAATACTCCAACATGACAGTGCTGTAGTACATGGTGAAAATGGGTGGTGTTGGGGAAAAGGAAAGAGAAATTTAGGAAGATAATAATAGGATAAATACATGAGTAAATAATAGGATATATGTTATTAAATTTGTGTTAGAGGTAAGTATATGTATAAATAGTGACCTGCAGAAATATGTTATAAATCTGCTGTTAACATACAACCCAGTTTCCACAATTATGTACTGGGAATCACTGCATAGGAGCACAAATACTTCCGAAATCCACTGCCAGTAAACACAGGTTGTTGCTGCATCCAAAAATGCAAGTTAAAACTCAACAAAGAAAAATATATAAACAAGATCCAGAAACACAGCTTACTTCTCTGGGTCATTAATGTTGCACTGATGCAGTCTGAGCAATCAAAATTTTAAATCCAAAATTCTGAAAATCATGTGCAGGGCATACAGCAGGCTCAGGGGGAGAGGAACCATCCAGCTTGTTATCAGCAGACCATTCAAAAGAAGGCATCAGTGATGATTTGGGATAGATTCCTGCAGACCACATGACTAACTTGAACATCTGTGAAGGTCTAATTAATGCTGAATGATATATGGACATGGAGCAACATATACTGCCATCCTGTCTTTCAAAGGGAAGACCTTCCTTATTTCAGCAAGACGATGCCAAACTACATTCTGCACTTATTCCAACAGCATGGCTCCATAGTAAAAGAGTCTTGGTGCTACACTGGCCTCCCTTTAGTCCATAGGTCTGTACTAAGAAGCAGGATTTCGTCTTATCCAGGTAACTTCAGGGTACTACGAAGCTGGTTCACTTCTGGAAAAAAAAACTGCTCCTTAGCAGGTTATGTTCCACCTACTGACCAATCGGTTCTCCGGAAAATAGCGTCCTGAAAGATCCCTTGGAAATCTGTCTGCGGATAGTAGGAGGGGCCTGAAGTTTTTTTTTTTTAATGACGTCTAACGTCTTTGTGTTTCCCTGATGATCATCAGTAATTAATATAGATTTTTCGACCCAGCTTTATTCCTTGATTATTTTTTGATTTTTGTTGTGTTTGTTTCTCTAATATAGTAGCTCTTTTCCAGTCTTACTGACCAAAGCGCTTAAAGCGCACACTTTTGATATTATATTACTCTACAGCGCTTTTCCTCTCACACACACTCAGGCCGCTGCTTTGTCTGCAGCAGCTGTGTTGCTTTCAGTCGTATTACGTGTTTAACCTCTTCATATTTTCCCCGTGTTTCATCTTCCTTTGTAAAATCAGCCGCCCTGCTGCCGTAAAATTATCCATAATTATGATTGGTCAGATGTTGCAAACGCCACCCCCTTCGTGTGAACGCACAGGGGAAATCTTGGGTTAACATAGGGAGCTAATAACCAGCTTCGTGTGACCGCTTATCCTGGTCGCCAGTGTTAGGGTAAGTGAATCCAGACTACGGAAAGATATCTTGGGTATGCCGAACTGGCTTCATGGCACAGGCCTCAGACCTGTCACTCATTAAAAGCAGCTGGCACATTGTGGAATGAAAACAAGAGCAACGGGTGTCCTGAACTGTTGAGGAAACAGTTGAACTCTTATATCAACCTAGAAAGGAAAAATATTTTACACTGAAACAATGGGAAACACTCCCTAAATAGTTAATGCAATACTTTTGTTAAACTCCTTGAATTAAAGCTGAAAGCCTGCAGTCAAATCACATCTTGTTTTATTTAAAATGTACTGTGGTGGTGTACAGAGAGAGAGAGAAAAGAATGGGTCTAGAAGTTTGATAAGGAGGAGAAAAACAAAATCCAGTTATTAGAACATTTGTGGTGCGTCAGTGGTTTGAGTGCTGAATTAGTAGCTTTGCATTCATAGGAAAATTGCATGAGTATATTTTTTGATTTGATGTTTCATAACATAATGCCCAATTTAATTAAGCATTTTGCAAATCCAGTACACAAGACTTGTACTATTCTGGATTAATAACCCACAAGAAACTGTTTTTTTTTTTCTTTCCACTAGCATTTGTTTTCCCCTCAAGTCCAGCTTTGATGTATGTAATGCACAGATGCACTGCAGTCATTCAGTATGGGAGGCATCACAAAAGTAGCATGAATGTGTGCGCATTAAACATCGCTTAACAGGGAGAAAGCATTAGCCTCATCAAAGATAAATAGGTCTTAGGAAGCTACACAGTCATTACATGTCTGTCAGAAGCCATTTTGGTGTAGACAACTGCAGCTGCTGTTACACTCCCCTGATATGGAAAATCTGTTTGCTAACTCATGTAAGAGCATGTACAGAGACCATAAAATGCCACACAACGGAAATGTTTATTGATGCATGTGCAAAGTTTGAAGATACGCCTTTGAAGGATATACAAGAAGTGGGCAACAGCACAAATTTAAAAAAATGTAAACAATCCCTTTAGTAGTGATACAAATCTTTTTATACCATTGGCATTTAGGTGATATTGTACTTATAGTAGGGTTTTCACATTTACAGCGCTGAAATCCTCACCGAATGGTCCCTTTTTATTAATATAGTAGCTTTAATTTGAGTGGAAATTATTAATAAAGACACAGCTACGACTATTTTATTTTAAAGTAACACAGAGCTGGAGGTAGACAGGAAAACAGTCTACGATTGGCTACAAGCTGCGTCATGTTATTTTGAAAATACTGAAAATAAGAGCTGACGCTGAAGACAGTGTGAACCATTCTTAAGCATTGATATTGACAGATTTATCATAGTTTTGATTTTATTTAACCATTTCGTTATTGCAAACATGCATTAACAATCTGATTGCATATTGCTCTAGTAACATTTTCAACAGGCTGCAGTCATGAATACTGAATAAATTAACTCTGTACAAATAAACACCTATACACTGATCAAGCCTTTAGACATAGAGTATCTCTGATTTGAATATACCTGTAGTAATCTTACACTCCACCCACAAACAATAACAGCAAAATTTACAGCTTCACGGAGACGAAAAATAATACAACATTTACATACAACAGGCTGAGGATCCACCTCAAGAGATTACACAAAATAAAAGGCTGTTTAAACTGAGGTTGACACCAACACCTACTAAATTGTTTGGGATTTTAAAATTAATTTTTCTTATACTTCTTTTTTTTCTTTTCTTTACACATTAAAGATCAAACAGCCACCCGTTGGGGCTTCAGAGCTCAGAGGGCTTTGAATTTGCGGAGAGAGGGTGTATTGGTGGCAGCAGGTGGGTAGAGTTGGCACTCTGGAGGCTGAAGGCTAACACAGCCCGCCTTCATAGTCATCCTCCTCCTCCTCTGCAGCTGGTGCCCCGCTAGCGCCACCCTGTGGAGCAGCAGGAGCCTTCTTCTTCTTTCCTCCTCCTCCAGGTACCCTCAGGGAAATGGCCAGTTTGGCATACTGTGTGGGATGAAATGTGTCATTAGTTGTTAGATTTAAAGCCCTTCAATATTTATTTCTTTAATCAGCCTTTTTCATGAATGGCAGAACGCATAAACAGATTTTCTGCTTTGGTTATTTCACTAGACGTGAATCAATCAAGTAGGCTGTTGAGTGTGCCATTGTTTAAATCAAAACCTAATGACAGTTGTTAATCAAATCTGCCCACACAGTCCTAATGAAGTTGTCAGTATGTAATAACTAAAGCCCAAATCTCATTATTTTCTCCGGAAGAGGTGGCATGATTTTAACATCACCTAAGCTGGACAGTGATTACAATGCCAACTGGACAGCTTTTCCTGCTTAATTCCTATTTGGAGCTACACTCTTGTATTAAGTGGATTTATACATAGACCACTGTATTTCTTTCTTCAGGAAGCACTACTTTGTCCTCTATTTTGATAAGATTAGTGTGTAATTTGACTCTGAAAACAGAGGATGTTTTTGGTGATCTGAAAACAGGCTAACACTAACATATAGGGCTATCAGGGAACCAATACAATAGTGGAAAAACACTAAAGAAAATGTAATTTCATCTCATGTGATGTAACCCACCAATTCCCAAACAGGGTTACTTTTGCAAGAGCCAGATGGAAGGTGGAAAGGTTCAAAGTAATGGATGAGCAGTTAAGAAGATAGATGGATGGATGGATGGATGGATGGATGGACAGATAAGTAGTAGAAACAGACCAAAACGACTGCATAAATGATTCACATAGATAGACAAAAATCAAAGAGTAAATAAAACACTAAAACAGCTAGCTAGAAGTATGAGTAAGGATACTATTATAGACAGTTGAATTTTTAGCTTACAGAATGGATAAAGAGTTATAAATGCTCTATCTGGCCGACGCTGGATAGAGCATTTATATTTCTGTGTGGTGTGGCTGCGCTGCTCTTCAGTTTTGCTACAAAAAACAGTTTCGCTCTTCCAGACGATTTGAAAAATGGCAGCAGAAGAAGAAGCTGAAAGTGTTTAAGAGGAAATTGCATTCACACAACCTGTAGTAACATTTCTAGGGAGGTGCAACATCAGGTTACAGGGTAGGGTGTCAGAAGCGTTTGCAGTTATGAGGTGTACATTTAATGCAGAAGTATAACTCCCCTGTTGGTAGTGGCTAACTTTTGGAGTTGACTGGGATTTGGATCTAGTTCAAGGAATTTTTGGAAGGATTCTTCCCCATTACATGTAGGGTAAAATTTGACATTTTATGTGATCCTTTTGCAAATACATACTAAATTGAAATAAGAAAAATTGGGAGACATCATCTAGGTGTTCTCAAGAAAATATCTCAAATTAATCTGGATCCAGGGACTAAACTCATGTATGGTGCAGAGGGAATTTTTCAGCCTTGGGAGAGGTATGAAGCCTTGGACTGCTAGTTAAAACACTGTGAAACAGTGAGTATTGAGCACATTGGTTACTTTCCACTGTACCCTGTAAAGCTAAATGCATCTGAATGCTTTTTTAAATACTAATTTAGGTAAGGTAAGGTAATAGAGAAAAACCTGAAATCACGACCTCAATGAATAAAATAATTTTTATTTATTTGTACTTTTTATTTTAATAAAATGTATATTTATTTATTTTATTTTTTGTGGAAGATCAGTATCAAAAGTTAGTGTATCGTCACACTGGGGCCAGAAGTCTCACATAATCATGACTCAGTGAGACTAAGACAATGAAACCTTTGTACTCACGTCATTGTCCATGTACTTCAGCAAAGGTGAGTTGCACACGCGGTAGACCTGGTCCTCATCCTGCTCATCGTAGCCCTGCAGTAGCGTCTCCATGGCAACACAATCTTCACTTCCACTGTAGCCAGGCAGACTGGAGGACATCAAGCAGCACATCATGTAGCCATCCTCAGAGTAAGTGGCAGCAGTGAACGTGAGGCAATATCAAGGGTGATACCAACTCACAGCCGAGCCAAGATGTTTTTGCCTGTTTCTTTTTCTGTTTTTTGGATCGATTTTTGACAAGGAAGTAGGATATTTTCCTGCAAGGCTGGCTCGAGGAAACTTTAGCCTCTTGTCATTTCATATTACAGATGGCAGTGAAACATATGTGAATATTCTTACCTGTAACTTTCTCTGACACATTTATCAGCTGCTACGTAGTCGCCTCTGTGAAGATGAACCAGTACTTGAGCAGTTGTTTTCTGAAGAATTAAAAAAAAAAAATAGCAATTTTCATAAAGACACCAGAATGCCACGGAAATTCACATTATTAGAACACACATAAAAGGACTTGCATCAAGTGACTTGCCAGAAGGTTGATTCTGTTCATCTGGACGTAGCGTTTTCTGTGGGAGAAACATTTTCGTCACTCATCCAAGTGACTTCCTCAGTCTCAGCTGACTGCAGGTTTCCCCAACCGTATAAACAGTACATTTGCATAATGACTGAAACTGGTACCAATGGGCCGTCAGGTCAGTTTCATGATCAATAATATCCAAATTGTCATTACCATTGATCAAGGTCCATGAGTACTATTCACAGAGAGTTGGGGAATGGCTGCAATCACAGCATTGTAAGATGGTGAAAGATGTACTCTGAGGCCCCCTCCTCGGTTCAGTGATGGTCGTTCCCTTTTCACGTAAATGGCCTCCTTGACTCCGCGCTCAAACCAGCGTTCCTCCCTGTCCAGGATGTGCACATCCTCATCATTGAAAGAGTTGCCACTGGTCTGTAGGTGTAAATAGACCGCGGAGTCCTGCCCTGACGAGGTAGCTCTTCTGTGTTGTGCCATCCGCTTAGCCAGAGGTTGTTTGGTTTCCCCGATGTATAAGTCATGGCAATCCTCTTGGCACTTAACAGCGTACACTATATTACTC
>VVAS01099739.1:0-15565 GCA_015103295.1 Ptychochromis oligacanthus | reverse complement strand
CCCTTTCACCTATTTTTCCTCTTTCTTTTTTTTTGTATTTTACACTCTTTCCCCCCCCCCCCCCCCCACACACACACACACACACACACACACTTCACCATGCAGTTCATAGGGAGGCTGGTATTGGACTAGTATGTGATTGATTGTTCCTCTATTGCTGCTACGGTCCATCGTACTTTTTCCACTCCCACAAAGGTTATTGCCACTGCCAACACACAGCACACACACACACACACAACCATGAAACAGGAAAGTGTATGGGAGCCCAGCTTGCCATTTTTGCTCTCTTTCCAACTTAATTACAGCTTTTGCCAGCTAATCATTTTCAGTCACCTGGACACTAACACATTTCCCCCTCTGGGATCTGTTTGGTGAAAGCCAGAGTGCATGAGCCTCATCATAATGACTGTGTGTTCAGCCTTGTTTTGTTCCTTGTGTGTAGTCTCTTGAGTGCACTGAGGGTCCATAAAGAAAAATATTTGGACTGCAGTCAAGAAACTGTGAACTATATTACATTGTTACAAATAATGTAATACAGTTCAGCGGAACCATAAACAGCATCCTCATATGATATGGTCAATCAAGGCATTGGAGGTTCCTCTGCTTCCTTTTAAGTGAGGCAAGAAGAAAATCAAAATATGATAGAGAAATTGGTTGAAATACATTTATATGTTTGTGTAAATAAATAAATCTGTTTCTTTCTTTTTTTTGAAAGAACAAATGGAAGCTACCAAGGCTGAAAAATTAAGCCAATGCAAAAGTGCCAAAAAACTGCAGTTTCTTGAATGAGCACTTCAGGGCCGGCTCCAAAAGCAAGTAAATCTCAATAGACTCCCATGTTAAACTGCCCAACTAAACAGCATTAAAAAGCATGTTTACATGGGACAAAAAACGGTTTTGGCCTGTAGATATTGAGTGGATGAATTCTTTTTATGACTCTTCCATCTGTATACTGGTAAGACATGAAGTTAGGGGCATGGCTGCTTTAATTGATAGGTGTGCTGGCACAGGCAACTGTAGTTGATTTCTTTCTGGATCCAGGTGGAGACTTTGGAGTGTAGCATTAGAGTAGAAAATCTGGGTGTTTTGCCCTCACATAGCTCCATCAGCCCCTTTTTTGGGCGACAATAGACCAGTCTAATTTGACTGGTGGTAAATATAAATTCTGAGGTGTATGCCAATTTAACAACATAAAACAAAGGTTCTGAAACTTTTTCTGCAAGGCCTGTCTTTTATAGACACAAATATTTTTAAGCTGAATGAAAGTTGGTAGTCTTTGCTGTCAGTGGTTACATTTGGTCTGCTTTAGATTTACCTGCCTGTGTCCCCCATTGAAGAACCACTAGCAAAAAAATAAGAATATTAACCTATTAGAAGGCCAAACAAAGTCAGGCAAATTATTAAACAATTATAAACAGCAGATGATGGGTGCCCTTTCAGGATGTCTCCATCAAAGTGGACGAACAAACCCACTGAGCGGCCACAGGTGTCATGTTCTTGTATTCTAATCTAGTCTAATATTTTTGAAAAGATGAGTCGCCGTCTGGCCAACTACGATTTCAAGGAGATTAAGATCATCAGAGGTCAGTCTTTACTTCTCTCCTGCTCTTAAAGTCTAAATGCAACAACAGAATTCCCAGAAGCTATGAAGATAATCTGCCAACATGTACAGTGAGTGGATCCTTCCCTCAGGCAGAAGAACTCACAAAAAAGCACAGTTGCTTTGTTTTTAATAATTACATGTAACTTAGGGTGCAAATGCTCACATTTCCAGCCTGTGACACATACTTTAATCCATAGTCCTTAGCTGTCCAAACAAATATCATGCCAAATAAGAGGAAGACTCAACACCATTTTCTACACTCATTAGAAAGTCTGAAGAGTAGCAAAGGACAGTTTAAGTGGAGTGAATTGCTTACACTCTAGAGTTGGCCATCGTTAAGAAGAGCAGCACTGCAAAACAGCATTTAAGTACTGTAAAACAAGCTTTTACGGACCGGATACTGCAATGATTGGCTCGCGAAGAAATTAAAGTGCTTTTGGGAAACCCACAGGTAATAACATACATACTATAACAACTAACAAGAGGAGGACTAAAACTGAGAGCTATAATTAAGCAACAGTCTTGCAATGTTGCCCATTCTTCCCCAATCCCTCTTGTTTTTTTGTTCTAGCTCTATATCGAAGTGAAGTTGACCTCCATTTCTGTCTAGAATCCACAGTCTATGGAAGAGAATCTTAGCTGAAAGGCTTTTTGCAACAATATCAAGCGAATATTGAGTTAATATTTTGCAGAAGTTGAAATATTTAACTCACGCAGACGCAAATTTGCATCATTTGCTTTGTCGTGTCTGAATTTGTGTCATTTCTTATCTTTAAATTAACTTTGTATGACTTTGCTACGTGTTAAATGTAAACACACTTTGATGACAATGTTCCTGGTCATGGTTAGGAAAAAAAACTTTTGTTTGTTTGAAATGGAATAAAGATTGTTCTCAGTTTATTGTTGACCTTAGCTTCTAAAAGTATCACCTAACTAATCCCACATCCTAGCCACTACAGGTCCACAAAGGCTTTGTCAGGTAAACAAATCTTATTTTAGAGCACTTGCTCAAACAACCAACTCTGCTGGTCTCCATGGGAGTACAGTCTCCTACTGCCATCTGATCTCACTCTGAGGAACCTGGAGTGTAGCACTTCTGTCATACATCCGCCTCACAAGTGTTGTGAATTTGAAAAAAAACAACCAAAAAACGGTACTATGGACCCATGAATGCAAACATGGTGTGCCAGCTTATCCAGTCAGCTAGATTGCCATCATGCTGGACAAACAAACACACACTCACGCGCAGTGACACACACTGAGTCTCCCACACATTTAAAACTCAGATTAGACTTAGTGTTTACTATCAGTCTGACAGCTGGAATGAACATGCATTAAGGCCCCTTCAGACTCAATAAGAAACACGTCTTTCTCTCCTGAATGCCTGTTGAGACAATTTTCTACAAGCTCTGCTTATCTGCCTGCCGTCTCACATCTCTCTCCATCCTTCCATCTTTATCGCCTTTTCTCTCACTGTCGCTCTCCTTGTCTGTCTGTTGTCTTCTCCCTCAGAGGTGTGAACCCAGATTGAGTCATCCTCTCCAGTGTTTTCTATATGGAGCCTCTTCATCTTTTCTTGTCCTTTCTTCTCTTTTATCATTTCCATGTCAGTGTGGGAGTGCCTATAAGTGTGAGATTGTCAGCGTGTGATAGACCTAATAAGGCCTATGGTTAAAGCTGGCATGTTTGTGTGTGAGTCTGTGTGTGTTTCGGTGTGTGCATTTGCACTGCGTGTTGACGTGAATGGAATGTCAAAGACGTCATCGTGCAAAGCAACAGCATGTTGCCACACCAACTGATCCTTTTGCTGAGAGGTACACAGCCGGCTTTCAGGGCTACACACAAGAGGTAAATTGCAGCATTTAGGTATAAAAACTATTCGTATTAGCACCAGAGGTGGTGACGTTGATTGCACTAAAGAGCATAAATGTGTTTCCCATTGAACTGGATCCTCTGTTAGGATGTTAAGGGTTTATTATGCCCCTATGGAAACTGGTAATTTGGGATTCAGTATTCATTTGAACTTTATTCTTATCTTAAAGTTCGGAAAGAGCGTTTAACAGTATGTGGACATGTGAATTCTCCCTGTTGGTTTAGCAGGTTGTAGAAATAGTTATTCGGTTTGGTTGGTTGTTCTAAAAAGCCGTTATCAATCAAACTGTGTCTGCAGATGGTGCTTTTTTTCTTTGTCTGCTCAGCCATGGCGGCCATCAAAGCTTTCCCCCCTCTCCCCTCTCTCCATATATGCACAAGGCACATGAAACTATTCTACTCACTTTCCGTGTGCAACATAATTATCCCAATTTTCTATCAAATATTTTTCAGTAATGAAAAGGGTGACAAACACTAAGCTAAGGGAGACCGATGAAAACTAAGTCAGTGAAAAAAAATTCTCACCCATGGACAGTCCTCTCCTTCTTATTTTAGAAAGTTTAAGTACTGCTAACCAGCTAGTCCCGGCCATTCCCATGTAAACCCAAAGTACTTTTTAGTGGCTAAACTCAACTGAGTAGTTTGTATTGCCAACAAAGTACTTTGTAGTGTCTAAACCTAATCAATTATTTGTTAGCGGCAAAACACAAGGCCCCAGTCACATAGGCCCAGAGACCAGTAAGTGATCCCCTGGCAACCACCGGTCAGAAAAATGTGTATTCCACAACCAGTTGGTGAGTGGTTGCTGGATGTTGCTAGGGTGAAACTGCTTGCAAACAGGTACAGGGTGCTGCATGGAAAACCTCCTTGTGATTGTTTTGGTTGCTAACAGATTGCTGTGGTTGCTAGTATTTTGCAAGGAAGATACTGACTTGCCTACAAACACTTGCAAACTACTCACCAGGTGTTAGTGAAACTGTGAAAAGTGAGACTCAGTCCTGAAATGGAGACCATTCACCTTCAAAGTAAAAGATGCGCATTTTGAAATGTGTTTGTTTGCAGCAGTAAGGCATAACTTCGAAGGTGAACGTTCCCTGGTTTCTGCTTTGCATCACACTTTTTCAAGTTCTGAGCCATATCTCGGAGAGTGAATGGTGAGTATTTGCAGACAAATTGGCGTCTTCCATGCAGACTACAACTGTGGCAATCTGCTAGCAACCAAAGCAATCACATGGAGGTTTTTGGTGTTGCACCCTCTTTGTGACCTGTTTTCACCAAGTAACAGCTAGCAACTTCCAGCAACCACTCGCCAGCAAGCTGGGGAATACATATTTTTCCATAGCAACCTGATATTCCTTGAGGCCTAACCAAGTATTTTGCAGTGCCAAACCTTACTAGCCAGTGGAAGTGCAAGAAAAGAAAAGCTCAAACATAGTGCAAAAAATAAAGATCCAAACCTGAAAATTAGGTCACTGCCACCTCTACAACTTCCTGATGGACGGTTAACCTCAGAGCAGCCAATATTGCTCCAACTGTTAAATCAGATCACCAGTGCCAAGGAAACTGTGTGTAATGGACAGATGCAGGAGGCATCTGGCAAAATATATTGTGTGCTGGGATGTGAACGCTTTGGCTGACCAGGCTGCACTGTGGCAGTTCACAGTGTCATTCTTCTGCACTGCAGTTTCTCATCTTGTGGCCATTCGGAATTGCAACTCCACCATTTTGGACTGCAGCTGAAAATGGTAGCTCTTATTCTGCTGTCTCTACTCTACGTAGAATTTGGAGCAGGTCTAGAAGTGTGCTACTACACTGAGCTCACTGAGGTTGCTTAGCAGAACCAGGGGAAGCTGTAGCTGTAGAAGTGAGGCCGACCCACAGGATGAAGAACTGACTGGAGAGGCAGCTGAATATTGTGTTGCTATTTATTGTCACAAATTATATATTATTTATTAATTAATTTAAGAATGCATTGATGCGCCTTCTTTCAGATGCACATGTGCACATGCATGCTTCCCCTGCCCCTGCTACTGTCACAAACACAATCTAATTCTGTGGGAGCACTGTAATTGATATTCAGTGATTGATTAAGAGTAATGATTTGTGTCTCGGTGTGCAGCTGTGCCATTCTCATCCACATTTGCTGCCATTTTGGTGCCAGTTTTTCTGTCACTGTGTTTCATGGACACAGGTGTTGTTTTGGGCCAGGCACTGATTTTTGATTAATCAGTTGTTTTGCAGTTAGTGGTGCTGCTGACCACAACAGCAGACCTTTTTAAATCGCTTATGCAGACAGTGAGTCAGGGGTCCGGAGTCGCAACGTCGGAGCCTGTATTTCATGCATTCTTATGGTTGCCTTTCTATTTTATTTTTTCTCCTAATACAAGCAACACATCCTTATTGCAACTCTCTAGAAGCCTGTTAATCTGTGATCTCAGTCCTTCACATTGGCTCTGCAAATATCTGACTTATTTGCTCTGAAAGGCAGTCTAAGCCAAGAAGAAGAAACACCTCTCTGCATAACCTCGATCACCTGAATATGCTGCCACATTATATTTCTGCCACAGTAGGATGAGCTAGGTCGAAACATGAGGACCCGACCTGGGAATGATTACAATGAACCCACAGGCTGTCTGTTTTGCCACTGTGAGCCGTACATATTTTGATCCTTTTAGATGGAATGAGGTTCCAGTGTTGTTGCACGACTGGCTAGCTTTTGCTTCTTGATGGCGTTCTCAGAAAACTCTATTATCTGCCACATTTGCTTCACTAACAGAGGGATAAAATCTCATCTTCCCCAGTTGAAGGCGAGAAACAGCATTACGACTCTGTGGATTATGTTTGTGTGTGCCTAGGAGGGTACAATCCAAAATAAATTGCTTGTGTCATAAGTTGGTTTACTTTTCATGTCTTTCCTAGTGCAGTCTGTGATGTACACATCTGCCTGATTGGACAGTGTCAATCATTTAGACCCAGACAGTTAAACATTCATTTCAAATGTTGGTATAAGAAAAAGTGTGGACATTTATGAATTGAACATATATAGTTTAAAGGTGTTCAGTTCCCCGCACTTTATTGCAGCTACCTAAAGGTTTGTGTGTGTGCTGCCAGGGATATTTTAAAGGTTATTATAAGTTGCAGTTGATCTCACTTAATTGGTTTGTATTACTATATTGGTACCCCCTACATATTTTTTTGTTTTTGTTCAAAATGCTTTGTGAAAAATCCACCTGGTCTCCACTGATGTAGTAGCGAGGCAATACTTAGGTTTGCCATTAGGTGGCAGTAGCAGCTTTGATCACTTATGGCAGATTAGCTTAGTCGCTACTTTGTATTTTAGGTGAGAGTACACAAACACTATATATTTTTATGTTAAGGTGATTCTTAGTTGCTGTACCATGTTTTATGCTTGTTTTAGCTGCAGAGTGTTTAATGTTACAAAATAAGACAGATAGCTTGAGCTAGCATCATTAGATAACGTGGGCATGCCGAGCATGTTAGCTACATGGCGTTATCCATGATGTTAGTGACCTTGTAACTTTATTGTACCCATTTGAAATGATATACAGAAATAACGTGGTGTTAGTTTTTTGTTCGTGAGCAGGCTGCACATTTTATGTTGTTTGCAAATGAGCTCAGTCGTAGTAACTCTGGCCAGTTGGGTAAAAGCAGTGGAAGCTGATTGTAACACAAGACAGCCTGTTTTATTGTGTTACAGTCAGATAAACATTACTGTGCACCTAGAGGGATATTGTTACCATTCAGTGTTTCCCACATTTAGACTTTACTTGGACAGGCCACCCCCTTTTTTTTGTACTGATGACTTATTTTATTTTGTTCATTCTGTCCAAGAGAATGTCATCATCCCTGATTGATTAACTAGCAGCCAATACCCTCGCTCAAGTTCATTTTCTGCTTACCAGCTAGCCCCGGCTCTTCAAGGCTTGTGTTTGTGGCCAGGTTGATGTTGTGGATGTAGTTAATATCATTCAGCTGCTTCTCCAGTGTGTCTTCCTTCCCACACTCCTTCTCTATCGTCCATCTAAGATAGTCCTTGAACTCTGTGAACTGGAGGGGCAATCTAACCAGAACCTGCTGCAGAAATAGTTTAGAGATCTCCAAGGCTGCAGAGCAAAACAAGGAATACCAAATGTAGTCCAAGACTCTGGAATTGGAGTCTACTGAGAGACTCACTGGAGAGGTAGCTGATTATGTTAAGAACTACTGAAATCACCACAGCCTCCAAATATGTGTGCAGTACTGCCTTAAAAGTGCTTTACTTTGGTTGGCACATTGGCAGAATTGTTATAACTAGTCTAAAGGTTCAAGCTACTGTAAACTGAATAAAGTCAAAGATGTCTACATTGCAGAGTATATGTAGAGAAGTGCAGTTCAAAAAATGAACATCAAGCTGACACTTCAGTGTCTTTGATTGCTCCTGCAATTATCCATCCCTTTCACATTATCTTTACATTTTCTTCCTGAACAGTAGCCTTTATTTTCTGTTTGACAGCTGCAAGACAAGTCATTTTTGCTTTTAAACTTGATAAGATGCCAGGTGCCCTTTTCAAAGCAGGGTAATGCTCAAACAACCTGTCTCCTATTGAAGTCCCTTATTGCTTTTCTCTCCGCTGCAGCACTTTCACCTTGTCATAGGAATGCAAAGTCCAAAATATTTGTGCAGTTTGCAGTGATTTGGGGTTTAGTTGCCTCTTCCTGCATGACTCATCGCCATAAAGTAAGACAGGATGATATTTCAGCCATTACACTGACCTCACACTCTGAGGATTTTGTGGCTACTTGGCTGTGGCAGTATTGGCTGTGTCCTGGTGTCAAAGTGTGAAAACTGTCAGACAGGGCCATGAGTCAGGAATGGCGTCATGAAGGCACTGCAGTGGTCGTCAGTCGAGTGGATATGTGCTTGGTGATGGGAGTAATGGGCTATTTTATGGCCAATAGAGCAGAGATGCTGTCATGGGCTTATCTCACGTTAGCTGTTCATGGAGGTAAAATGATATCAGTCATTATGGATATAGAAAGTTGTCTAGTACTGAGGATATGTCTGTTATATATGTACCCTGTTATAACTGTCCATTCAATACATCATTGGAAGAGAAACTTCCTGAATTTATCTACAAATTTATTTGTAATTGCGCATGGAAACCAGGCAGAGATTTGTTTATACACATGGAGAAACATTAGTTCAGGCAGGCTACTCAAGCTCAGCTCAGCTGCAGTAAATCAGTAAAATGCTATTTAAGCTGCTTTAACCTGGCCACAGCTGATGGTGCCCCTGCAGGTCACTTTGCAACCCACCTCCACCTCAGCTTCTCATTTCAAGCTATATTAAACTGAATCAGTGTTATGTCTGTTGTCACTGATACCTGTTTTGTTCTGTGCTGGGGTACTGCTGCTGCTAGACCCCAGAACACTGTCATGCTGCCAAACATAAATTAATGCATATGAAAATAAAAACTGTTGAGATCCTGACTGAAATGTGTTTAAAATGGAATCTTTAAGGATTGGGCACTTTGCATGCTTGTTAGAAGGTGAAACTGCTGTAGCAGTAGAGAAAAAGCATTAAGGGACTTCAATAGGAGCCAGGTTGTTTTAGCATTACCCGGCTTTGAAAAGGGTAGCTGTCATCTTGTCAAGTTGAAAAGAAAAAAAAAGTCCTCTTACTACTGTCAAAGAGAACAGAAAGGGTACTGTTCAGGAAACAATTTAAAGATAAATGAAACATAAAAAGCAGCAGCCACCAGAGAGCCTTAACACTAAACTGCCAGCTTGATGTTTCTCTTTTTACTGCAGTTCTCTACATATACTGTGCACTGCAGACATCTTTGACTATATTTAGTTTTCAGTAGCTTTAACTTTTAGAGTGGTTATAATGCAATTCAACATGTGTCCACAATGAAAAAGCAATTTGTTTCCTGCAGTTTCAGATGCTTTTATGCTGGTTTCAGTAGCTCCTGTGTGTTCCCATAAACAGAGGCACACACATGCTAAGTAATACTGTTTATAAGGTGCATATGTAAATATTGTCATTGCCAAGTGCTTTGTGACAAATAAATTATGCAGCAATATAATCAGCATGTTGGGTTAGAAATAAAGTGATTTCATATATAGCACATGACTCTAGTACTTTATACTCTATGCCTAATTAATGGCTCAAATGAATGATGGTGTTAAGTGGTTGGATTTGTGTACAAATGTGATAAAATCATCTTCCATGAGAGATGTATAATCTTTCTGAACCAACACCAGCTTCTTAATTCATGATAAATAGGCTTTTGATGTAAACATAATAACAACAGCCATAAAAATATTGGAAGATCACTAATTAACTATAAACTGCAGTGGTCCAAAACTAGAACCTTGGGGGACACCTTTTTCTTGATTCCAGTTTACACCCATGTACGACACTGAATTGCATTCTGTTACTTATGTACATGTTGTACCACTAATATGAATGTTCTCCAAAATAGATTAAGTGATCCACTTGATCAAATACTTCAGTCTGATTATTAAAATGTGTTAATTTGAACTAAGAGTAGACATTCCAAAACATAAGATCTAAATTCAGCTGATGATAACAACATTTAGGCAGTAGCACACAATAAGAAATTACAGTGATAAAGAAAATGACTAACTTTTTAGACAAGAGTACTATGAATGTATGTGTGTACATTTCCATCGTTTTTAAATCAAACAAGGAGAGACTGCCATGCTAAGATGATTTATGTTGATACAAATCCATAAGAAGACAGCAGGGATTTCTCTGAGTGTCTCTGTGTGTAAGTAATTCCTTGTTTGCATCCATCCTCAGAGACCTATGTTGCTGCGACTGCTCAGGGGCATTACTGCTGTTGTTTCTCTAGCACCCGTGTGGTCACCCTCCCTCTCTCTCTCTGTCTCTGCTTCTCCCCTCCAAGAGAGGTGAGGCATCATGGGGAAACACAACAGCAAGCTGGCTCCAGAGGTCCTGGATGACCTGACCAAGAACACCGAATTCAACGAGGCAGAGCTCAAGCAGTGGTACAAGGGCTTCCTCAAAGACTGTCCCTCTGGCATTCTAAACCTGGAGGAGTTTCAGCAGCTCTATGTTAAGGTGAGAGTAAGCCATCTCAAGCATTGCCTACAGTGAAAATTGTTCTCATTCTGTACTATAGTTATATAAAAAAAAGTTACCTCTTAGGTGACTCATAGCATTGTTGCACTGTTACACAGAAAGCCTTTGTTACTGAGGCTGACTAATCAATTGCTGAGAGCATAGAAAGGAGGAGGGGCCTATAATAATGCCTCTGTTGCTGCCTAAAACTCCTTCCAAATGTTTTTGGAGCTTTCAAAATGCCACAGTGCCACAAAGAGGCCTACTGGTTTTTCATTGGTTGGATGGGGAAAAGATATTTTTAAATCAATTTTGCATATCCTCTCAGGCTCATTCACTCCCACTCGGTTTTAAAGGGCACAGAAAACAACTGTGGTTTGTACGGATAATCTCTTAAAAGTTCTGCTGGCAGAAGGAGAAAAAAAAAAATCCTTTTATAAGCAGTATTTCAATGCTAACAGGTCTTTAATAGGTCTCTATCAGCCAACTGCTAACATCCTTTGAAAACAGATTTTGTGTTGAGTAATTGCAGGAAAGGTAAATGTTGCATTTGCAGGTCATTTTTCAAGCAATTAATGCTTAAAATTAGAGCTGTAATTGTGTCAGTGCAATGTTTGAACACTTTGAACACTGATACGGTGTTTGTTTCTTTAGCTGTTTACAAAAACATATTGAATACTAGGACTTTTATGTTTATATGGACTTAAAGTGCAGACTTTGAGCTCTAGTTTGAGGTGTTGAACAAAAGTATTGCATTATTATTATAAGTACTGCAGCTGTTGAGGACAATATAGCTATGCTGTCCTCTATTTTCAGAGGCTCAAATGTCACTGGACAAATAAGCATGATCTTAAATAAAGTACTCTTTTTTAATACTTTGTTGTGACATTGTTGTGGACAATAACTCCCTGAAGTCTGGGACTCAGACCTTATGGACATTAGGAAAACATGTTTTTTCCTCCTTTGTGATGCTTTGCCAAGCCTTTACTATAGGTGGCTTCCAGTTTTGTTTATATTTGTGTCTTCCTGCCTTTGCTTTTGTCTTCAGCAAGTGAAACGGATGGTCAAGATCAGGTTGAGATCAGGTGACTGATCTTGGCCACTGCAGGATAGTCCACTTCTTTACCTACAGAAACTCCTGGGTTGCATCCAGAGTTTGTTTTGGGTCACTGTCCACTGGCTCATTACTGTGAGGTGACATCCAATTAACTTTGCTGCATTTGGCTGAATTTTAGGACAGATACTGGCAGACCGAGTTTCTTTCATGTACAAATTCTCCCACAGCAGAAACCTAACTTGGACAAGCAGGCCTGAGCAGAAAATATACCTTTTCTTTTCATGGTTTTCCAATCTTCACTTGGCTAGATGCTGTGAAAGAGGTTTTTTTTTGTTTTTGTTTTTTTTTTTTACCATGGAAAGGATCCTGTGACCATCCACCACTATTGTCTTCTGTGGATGTCCAGCTTTTTTGTTTTTACCCTCAGCATGTACCACACTAGTGATCTGGCCATTTCCAATGTTCCTGCTATCTCTCTGATGGACTTCTTGTTTTTGCAGCCTTGGGAAGGCCTGTTTTACTTATATTAAGAGCTCATTTGATTACAGTTACATTTGAGCCCCTGAAAATAGGGACGCATTTTAAGCCAATATCCACCACCTACTTCTAACGTGAATATGTTTTGATGTACAGTTAAAACAACAAAAAAATCTCTATGTATCCAAAAATATATGCAAATGGAAAATTTTATTGAAACAAAATAAGTGCATGATTTCAAACATCAAAATAATGCAACACAAAAGTAAGGACAGGTAACTAATGATCCTCAGCACCCATTCTGCACTTTATTTATTTATTTTAATCAACAAGGAAAATGTAGACTTTTAATTCATTGATTTCAGTTCAGTTCTACCTGCCATCACAGTTTAAGTGTCACCAGTGGAACCTGTAACAACATGTAGTTAGCACAGATTATTTTAGAGTTGGAGGATTCAAAAGAGATTAACAGTCAACACTTTAACCACAATGCCTCTCAATATTGTCTAATGATCTGAAATACCACAGATATCTCATTTATGCAACTCTTTTATTTATTTATTTTTTAATTTTTAAACTGCAGTTTTTCCCATATGGTGATGCTTCCAAGTTTGCTCAGCATGCGTTTCGGACGTTTGACAAAAATGGCGATGGGACCATCGACTTCAGAGAGTTCATCTGCGCCCTGTCCATCACCTCCAGGGGCAGCTTTGAGCAGAAACTCAACTGGGCCTTCAACATGTATGATCTGGATGGAGATGGAAAGATCACACGCATGGAGATGCTGGAGATCATCGAGGTGTGTCTGTGAGGAGTGTTTAAAAAACAAATAGTTAACTACTATAACTAACTACTATTTAAGGCAAAGTCTAGCATTTTTTCCCCTCTTTCCCCTTCTGCAGGCCATCTACAAGATGGTGGGCACAGTTATCATGATGCGTATGAACGAGGACGGGTTGACCCCTCAGCAGCGTGTGGACAAGATCTTCTCCAAGATGGACAAGGACCAGAACGATGAGATCACCTTGGAAGAGTTTAAAGAGGCGGCCAAGTCTGACCCTTCAATTGTCCTACTGCTGCAGTGTGACATGCAGAAGTAGATGGGGAGGGGTGGAGAACCAAAGCGAGGGTAATAGAGTTGAACTGAAACTAGAGAAGGAAGGAGGCTGAGAGAACAGTGAGGTAGGAGGGGAAAGGGTGGGATGCTGCTAGAGGGAGGAGGAGGAGGAGAGAGGAGAGAGGCAGGGAAGCTTTTTCCCCCCCTTTTTTTCTGAGGCAGTGAGGCCTGGAAATGAGCCATGTTTGGAACACGGAGGACCCCTGATTGATGCCATTCTTTTATCCAGGCTGCCCTGCTGTGCAGCTCTCCTGCAGTACTTCTGCTTCAGTCTAGCTGGGTGTCTTTATAAATTCAGCCTGATGTGTGAAAAATGGAAATCCCTCCAGTTCTGTTTTTATCACAGATCAAAGAAATAAAATAGAGATTTACAGATGAAATATGTAGAAGTGTCACTCAGGCGTTAAAGCTGTCAGGCTCTGTGCCTAGTGTGTGAGATTACAAGGATGCAGCGTGACTGAAGTGTGAAGATCAGCTATCTTTTTGAACAACTTTTTATTTGTATAACATGTGTGATTCACCCACTTTTTTCAAGACCTTAATCTTACAAGATGGAAATGTAAAGCAGCTTACTTCCAAATGATGTAAGCTAACAGATAATATGCGTATTGGTTTTCTTGCCTAAGACTTATATGGAAAGATTGATAACACTCTCATATATGTCCATTCAGTAGAAAGATAGAGATAGAGAGGAGATGTTAGCTCAGCATACAGATGGACAACGGGGGAAACAGCTGGCCTGGCTCTTTCCCAGGGTAAAACTTAGAATAATACACTAAGTAGCACACTAGTACTATGTATTTTCACTGTGTACAAATACTGAATTGTACAAGTTGCAGTTTTACAGTAGGTTATGTGGAGTCTTGAAGTAACATTCTTTTATCAAAACACTGTTTATCGCCAGTGTCTCAGCAGATTGAACCTTGGTTGCCGCTAACAGCCTATGGAATGACTTTGGCGTGAAGGATTCGGGATAAATTAACCGTGAAAATCCAAACATTAATGTTAAACATTAAGTGGAGTTCACTAATCACTAACATCAACAAATGACCAACTCCCAGAACAACACAGACTACAACACAAACTCCACACCAGCAGGGGCATTTCCAGGATTTTTTAAATGGGGTGGCACAGGGGGCACCAAGAACTCAGCGGGGGGGTGGCACGGGAAATCAGAATATTTAGTCAGAATTATTTAATCAGTGTACAAAACTGGTGTATAAAACACAATTTTCAAGCTCATGTGGAGCCGTGCGTTGTATTGAAGATTTATTATGTGAAAAGTGGAGCTGTACAAGAATTTAAATATAATCTTGTGATGGATAATTGTTGTGCAAAGTGGAAAAAAGTATCTATACTTTTTACTAAAGTAAAAGTTATAATCCTTTTCAAGTAGTTTAATTG
Source organism: Ptychochromis oligacanthus (assembly GCA_015103295.1). Taxonomy (NCBI): domain Eukaryota; kingdom Metazoa; phylum Chordata; class Actinopteri; order Cichliformes; family Cichlidae; genus Ptychochromis; species Ptychochromis oligacanthus. The sequence continues at coordinate 924 of VVAS01099739.1, read as the reverse complement.
TGTACAGGTTGTATAATCAAATATGTTTTAAGTACCTAAAGTAAATGTACTCATGTGGAATGACACTTTTCAGAATCATATATATATATGACATTATTGGATCATAATTATTGATTTATTGATGCGCATATCTCTTTAATGTTGCAGCTGTTGGTGATTTTAATTACTTATATTTTGCTCAGTAGCTTCATCTATAATAATAGAATTAATCTGCAAAATAATAAGTAACTAAAGCTTCAAAATAAATAGTACAGAGTATGAAGTGCAATAATTGCATTCAAAATATAGTGGAATAAAAGCAGAAAGCAACATAACATGGAAATACTTTAAAAAAGTACATTAAACCTGAGTAAAGGCTGGCGCCACCCCATGCCCCCCTTCTAGACACGCCCCTGCACACCAGGATAACAAAAAAAAACCTAAAGTGGCTTATTTTGCAAGTGACAGCATTAGCAAGCGAGCAAGCTACAGTTAGCTAGCTAGCTAGCTGCTAAATTGGGTCCCAAGCATAAAAGCACAAAGCAAACGTGTATAACTAATACTTGCATTCTACAGTAATGGTTAACATGGAAGCGGTTAGCTAGCTAGCTACACATCTGGCAATGGTTTCCAAGCATAGGCAGTAAAAAAGATGGACATAGCTACCGTGACGTCACCCGTTGGTTTCGGAACTCCCTTTTTGAAGCCTTAAGATGAGCATTTTCGCCATCACCATGTTGGTTGCATGAAACTGCATGTGACGAAAAGGGGCGGGTCCAACTGTTAAACCTCTTGCTCCTTGGCTAACGGTTTGTGAATGACAAGTCGTTAGCTAACAGGGCTAATCCTCCTGTTTAAAACATGGTATGACCAAGATTTACAAAATACACAAAGTTTTTATTCAGTATGACCCAAAATGAGCGACTAAAACCATGAACTCAGCAG
>VVAS01099720.1:11168-22279 GCA_015103295.1 Ptychochromis oligacanthus | reverse complement strand
ATAGAAAACATCAAATGTTTAAACTGAGAAAATGTACCACTTTAAGAAAAAGAAAAAAGGTTATTTGAATTTGATGGCAGCAACACGTCTCAAAAAGTTGGAACAGGGCATGTTTACCACTGTTTAGCATCCCCTCTTCTTTAAACAACAGCCTGTATATGTCTGGGAACTGAAGAGACCATTGCTGGACTTTTGGGAGAGGAATGTTGTTCTTGTCTGATATAGGATTCTAGGTGCTCAACGGTCGCATTTATTGTACTTCTTATTTCATGATGCGATTGAAGTTTTCAATTGGTGAAAGGCCTGGGCTGCAGGAAGTCCAGTTCAGCACCCGGACTCTTCTACTATGAAGTCATGCTGTTGTAATAGATGCATTATGCTTTTTAGCATTGTCTTCCTGAAATATGCAAGGCCTTCCCTGAAAAAGATGTCTGGGTGGGAGCATATGTTGCTCTAAAACCTTTATATACCTTTCAGTGTTGATGGTGCCTTTTCAGATGTGCAAGCTGCCAATTCCATAGGCACTAATAAACCCCCATACCATCAGAGATGCAGACATTTGAACTGAGCATTGATATTAAGCAGGATGGTCTCCCTGGTATCAAATTCAAATTTTTTTTTTTAGAACTGGGGTTGTACGCATTTACACAGAGTGTAAAATACCTGTTAATTAAGCATGGGTACCATAAAGGTGCAATTGCTGTTCTATGTATTTTAGCCATTCACTGTAGTTGATAATGAATTCATCTATTTTCATCATGAATTCAGATTATTTTCCAAAGTATATTGTGGCATTTCATAGTAATATCTGTATCCAATAATACAGTTATTGGTTTCAGTTCACACCAACACATGATTTATATTTTATTAAAGTTACTGTCATGGTCCCTGGGTCATGGCCCAGGGTTTTGAGTTTTCTGTGGGATTTTCCTTTTTGTTTTGGGGGGTGTTTTGTGTTTGAGTTCTGTATTGTTTGTAGTTTTCTATTGATGGTGTTGTTCTGTGTTTCCTGGTGCCTTTTGTTGTCTTCAGGTGGTTTGTGTTGCCCTCTCTTGTTCCCCCTGTTTGGTGGCGTTAAGGTACCTTATTTCCAAGTTCAGTTGTAGTTTTTTTTTGGTAGCTGTTGTTTTTTTGTGTCATGTGTTTAGTTTAACGTCCGTCTCATTATGTTAAATGGTTCCTGCTGTGTTCCCCACCTGTTACCGCTGCCCTCGTTATCTGGTGTGTTTATATTTTCTGTTTTCCTGGTATGCTCTTTTGGACTTTGTTAATTTGTGCCTGACAGCAATAAAGCTGGCACTTTTGAGTTCATTTCCTGTCTCCTGAGTCCTGCATTTGGGTCCACTATCTGCCTGCCACACAGCCGAGCCATGACAGTTCCATTATCTTCACACACAGTAGTTCAAACACTAGTGTGAAAACCACTGTTGGATAAAAAGGTGGATTTAAGGAGTTCTATGTGCAGAAATGCAATATAACATTCATATTTCTGTTTTTATAAGTTTATAACTTTGTGTAACTTAGAAAGTACCCTTCATATCTTTTTAGGCCCATAATATTGCACCACCAAGTGTTTGTCCAGCATGTACATTTAGAATTGCCAGTTAACTTAACATGCATGTCAATGGACTGTGAGAGGAAGCCAGGGAGAACCTGGAGAGAACCCAAGCAAGCACAAGGAGAGCATGCAAGCTCCACACAAAAAGCATCCAGCTAGCCAGTGGATTCAAACCCAAGACATTCTTGCCACCCAACAGATTATTAAAGTACTATAATTTCACTCACAAAAACTCAAGCATAAACGTCTTGGAAGGTCAGTTCATTTTCCCATTAGAAACACTTCAAAAGACACCAACTATACTTATTTGATGACTCAGATCAGTAGAGATAAGGCCTGGCAGACAGCCATTGGCTATAGCTCCCTGTGTTACCACATGTGTGAATCAAAGTGGCCATACCTTAAACTTTCAAATTCAGCAAAGTCCAAATGCGTTTTTTTGACCCACAGTAACATTTTTGTATAAAGAGGGAATCAATCCAAAGATGCCCAAACTGCTTTTTTGGAGGTTGCAACTTGCTTTTAAGTCCAGAATGACGGCAACTGTATGTTCTCCTGAACTCTTGGAAAAGGAGGGATATTCAGTTTGATTAATCTGTTTTTGTTTGTTTGTTTGTTTTTTGACTAGTGGTCCAAATTTTTGTAATGCAACAATGAGACAGGCAAAAAATCTGACTTTAAAAACAAAAACAAACCCCAAAACAAAACACAAAACCAAAACAAAACACAAAAAACTTCTTATGGAGATTGTGTACCTTTGGGATTGTGTACTTATCAACTGTGGTGTCCTTGTTTGCCATACGGACCACATTGATGGGGATAATGTCAGCCATTCTCTGGATCTCATGTATGACTGCATCGGTATAGGGCATGTTTTCTCTGTCAGTGATTGAGGGCTGTCTGGATGAACCAATTACAGCATCGATCTCAGCCTGGACTCTCGCTGCTCAGTGAAAACAGAAAAACAAGTAAAAATAAAAACTTAAGAAGATGATAAGCTAAGTGAAACAATACTGTGCAGTTATAAAACTATCTAAAATAAACAGAAAAAAAGTACACTAATTGCCTTCATCAATTTGTTCAAGTTTCTTAATACAACCATGAGGAGGCAATGGTGCATATGTTTATTAAAAGGAGGTCTACATGACTCAGTCAAACACCTTCACAAAGTCTTTCATATTGTCATACCAATTCTGGTCTACTTGTCCCCTGACAAATTAAAACCATTTTATAATAATGTAAACTAAACTGAAAAGATTTAGAAACTAACTGAAACTATAATGAATGTAAAACAGTATTTAAAAACTTAAAAAATACAAAACAGTAATAACTCAGTTCTGTGTTGCACGGATTACTAGGGAAATCTGACAGCAATAAATAAGTAATAGCAAGATGATTACAAAATATGCAGTAATGGTGGATAATTTTCATACACACACCTTGTATGTCAGGGTAGTAGATCATGTAAAGCAGTCCCCAGTGTAAAGTAGTGGTAGTAGTTTCAGTTCCAGCAACAAAAAGATCCACAGTACAAGCACTTAAATTGCTGAGATCAAAACCTGAATCATTGCCCTCATTCTATCAGAGAGACACAAGAGACAGAAATGAAAATCTGCTGACATTTAATTAGAAATGCAAAAAGACAACAAAGATTCAGCATGACAAAGACACAGCACAACACTGACCTTCCCTATTTCTATGAGAAAGGCATCGATATAATCTCTTGGTGATGCTGGGTTAAAGTTTTCTTTGTGTTCTTTGATCCTGATTTTTATGAAATCAATTATCTGTTGTGTCAAAGTGAATATCTTCTGATGAGGTCCAGGCAGCCATTTCATCAGCCAGGGCATCACATTGTACATCTACAGAGCAAAAAGATAGTTATCAAATCATGTGACCATCCGTTCATAGTTGTGGGTTAACCAAGTTACAGGGGTTGTACTTTCTTTTTTTTCTGTATTAACATTAGCTTTCAAAGAAATTTCCATATGTGCTCCACTGAATACATTAATGAGAAACCTGGCACTCAAAGAAACCCGAATTGAAATATATGGGTGAATTCCACAACACCAAAGATGATGGAAGAAGTATAACTTCCAGGGGAAAAAAAGCTTTTCGGGGCAAAGTCAACTGAATGATTCGATAAGGAGATCATTGTTGTTTGAATAAATGTGACATTTGTATTCTGGACACATCCTGAGTTCATAGGATTATGAAGTTGTGGTGCTGGCTGTTTAAAGGAGGTTCACCTGTGCCCAGATGGTTCCCTGTAGGTATACTGACTCATTTAATTTACGAATAATGGTCTGGTACTGCTCGTCAGTGTACTCAAATCGATTCCCAAACACCAAACAGCAGATGATGTTTGACACAGCGTTGTTTATCAGTGGCTGGGCATTAAAACACTTTCCTGTAAAATAAAGAGAAAACGTGGATAAGAGGCAGTAAAAGGATCCAGAATTGAACAGGTAAACTGCTTATACATGTGCAAATCAGCATTATGCACTGCATAAACATTGTGTTATTAAAATTATTTTTTAATTGACTGTTTCATCTCTGCAAAGAATGATGATTCCTCTGCAACATCCGACAATTGCATTTTTTGTTTTTGATGAGCTAATGTTTTGGTAAATGCATCTGTGTTGGAAAGTTCAAGGGAACATAAAATGACACACACTTAACAAACTGAAAAACATGTGAAAAATGTCATGGCAAAAGTGTGTGTGATATTTTTATGCCTTGGTGATCTGCAAAAGCTTCTGTGAGATACTGGCACTCCTGCTGGATGCATAACTCCAAGGTCTTCCTCCCCAGACCAAAGTTTCTGAGTGTATGAAGAGTAAATCTCCTCTGCTGCTTCCACTGATACCCATTTGACATCACAATACCTTTGAAAACACACATACACACAGTGGTAAATGCGGTCAACAGCAATGGCCACTAGCTACATGCTAATATCCCTAATTAACTTGATCCTTTGGAAAAATGAGTAAAAAAGCACCACCTTTGTTCCCAAATAATTCTTTAAACAACGGTATGGAGGGACGATATGTGAAGTCTTCTCCCTGTTGGACCAGGGCTTCTTTCAAAAGCTTGTAGCCATTAAGGACCACAACTCTTCCACCAAGGAGTCGAAGGCTGAAAATGTTTCCATATTTCTCTGCAAACTGAACAGACAGTGGATTGGTGCTGTAGTTCAACACTGAAATACTTTGAGTACAACTTAAAAAGAAATCATTAGCCTGATCTGGGCAGCTGATTGGTTGCTTCTTTTAATAACTAATACATGCCCATGCCACAGTATTGCTTGGCACGTTTAAGAAAAGTAAAAAAGAAAAGTAATTACATTGTTTTTAAAAAGGGAGGGGGTAGATGTTTATAAGCTAAAAATAAGTCATTTTAGCCAGTTGCTAGGTGATTGTCAGGCAGCCTGATGGCATCACAATATCTGATGTAGATAAGAACCTGGAGGGACCTAAGATGTATCTGTGTGCCAAGTTTGGGTGCTCAACCCCTGGTGGTCTAGGAGAAGTTTGCAGCCAAACAAACATGTGCAAAAATGAGAAAATATTAAAAGAACTAACCACTAGAGACTGAATCCAAAAACTATTGCAGACCACACTTTTCTTCAAGCATCCAGTTTATTTTTCTACACAGTCATGTCAATAAACTGGTCTGCTTCTTCTAAGTCTGGCGGTTAAAACATTTGGAATAACTGAGGGACTAAAGAGAACATAGAATAAAGTCCATTCAGCCACCTTTTTGCACTTGAGTGAATTATTGCAACAGTTTTCCAAAGGGCCTACTCAAAAGTGTTGCAGTCCCTCTAAAATGTTGCTTTTGTTAAGTATTTCAACATACAGTGAGTTTTACTGTAATCTTCTACTGAGAAAAGTAATTGGTCAAAATAAACATAGTGTTACTTTAAGCATTCAACAAACTGTTTGCATATAATACTTTATTCTTATGTATAGGGCATACCTCTGTGAACTGCAGGTGAAGTCTGGTAGCTTGGATGCGATGAAGGTTACCAACGAAAGGAAGAGCCCACGGTCCAGGAGGAAAGTTTCTTGGCACTTTGTTCTTCAAAATATCAGTCAACAGCAGAAAAACACACAAAAATATTAAAATGCTCCTGCTGTCTATCCACTCCAAGCCAAGCACACTGTACATGGTCTCCATATCATCACTTGTTTATGCTGAATTAATTTGGTGTTTTAACTGTCCTACCATTACAAACATGGTTGGGGAAAATATTTCACTTAAGTACACTGCTACCCTGCCCCAAATGTGTCCAGTAACCATACAGCTCGAGCATACTAGGTTGCCAAACAGTGCATGTTGTACTTTGACCCTCTTGCTGTACCTGTCTTGCTGCTAGATGCTGTAGCAGATCATTTTCTGTTATATAAGTAGTATTAATAAAGTAAACTTCTGAAGTTTACAAATTTCTAGTTATGCTCTTAAAAAAGTAATAAGTAATGTTATTTTTTAAATTACTTAATCTGAGTCATTTACCTTATTTGATTACTTCTTGATTACTTTTCCAACTGAACAGGCCCTAACTACTTAAGTGCATTATTAAAAGAGCAAAAAAAAAGCAAAATTCTGCTTATGCCAGTTACCTGAGTTAATGTTGTTTCTTTCGAACAGTGTGTGCAACAAGCAAAATATATTTCAGTGTGCCAAATCAAACATGCAGAGCTATCTGCTGTGGAGACCCCTTGTGACAAGGGAGCAACCAAAAGTAACCTCTTCAGGATTCATTGAGCATGGGCCTTCATGTTGTTTTATTTGCTTCTAGCAATTAGTAGGATTTTCAGATTCACATCAAAACCTATCAGGTCATAGATTTTAAGTGGAACACAGGGGCATGCAGTTACATGGATCTCTCTTTGAATGCTGATGTTAATATAGTGAAATCTTCACCCCCTGAAATATGGTTTAACCAGATAGAAATGTCCTATTTCCAGATGGTCAGATGTCTCGTTAACTCTCTTCAGCCTCTGTAGATGTTCCTAGGACTGCATTTTTCTGGACAGAGACCTCAGGTATTGCACCTGGAATCTGCTGAAGCCACTCTCCCAGTTTGGGGGTTCAATCCCCCATTGCACCCATTACTTCACCTTCTAAATCTGTTCCAGTTGTACCTTCAGGACCCGGTACTTCTTAATCTCACCATGCTCTTTTCTGAGCCAGGTGTCACCACTGTCGCCACCATATCTGGTTGATTCGCCAGTAGCAGCTGGTCAGTCTTGAACTCCCTATTGTTTTCAAACAATTTCAGAGGTGTGTCCCATTGCATTTCTGTACACTATCACAGCTACTTGGCAATGCCTCTCAGGAGAAAATGTAAACTAGACACACGAAAACCCATGCCAACGAGGACATTCACATCCAGCTGGTTATTTGATATGGTGCATATTCAAGTGAAGATGAAGGACACCTAAAGCATAAGGGTTTTTAATTTTCAGAATTATATTTTGCTTTGTGTAAAAAGTTAAAGATTCAGTTTACAACTAAAGGAAGTACTGTTTTTATTTCACATGACGGAATGTGGTACTTGATGCATGAAGACAGCAAACTATTCTGGAAGCCTTTAAATAAATTGTTAATTGAAACAAACTTCACACTCTACAAACACAACTAAAGTATCCAGCTGACATGTGACATGACATGACAACTACATTGCTGATAACAGTGGGTATCATACACTCTCAAACTGATAAACAGCACTGGGATTGACTGCACTCTCACCTGCCACACCTCAGTCTAAAACTACCTTGTGAACTTTAACACAAACCTTAATGTTGAGCACATCAGTGTGGAGTGGAAAGGACTTTAAGAATGTGAAAAATTGTGATATAGCAGATATTCATTACAAGATAAATGTAATGGAAGACAGGTGATTCACTGTGCTGAGAAAAATGTGTAAAAATTAGGATAGTTGATGGTTTAACGTGGTACAGCGCAGAGGCGGTAAGGTTTGGGACAACGAGTGGTTCCCAACTTGAACTCCAGACTGGGCTTCTCTCCAGGAGGTGCAGAGAATGAAAACCTCTGAAGCAGGGAGGTGAAAAACAGAAATAACTCCATCCTGGCCAGCTGTTCCCCAAGACAGGAACGCTTACCTGAGAACACAATAAGACACATGAGTTTTATCCACACAATTTACAAGATATCAACTTTAATCTCAGATTATTACTGCAGCTCTAGAATTAACTAAGGATACAATAAATATACTTATCCCCTACCAAAGTTAGTATTGTTATTTTAAATGGCTGCTCAGGCAAACAATTAAAGGCAAGACGTGACATTCTCCTTTCGCCTCTTTAAAGTACTTGGCTAAAACAGCTTTAACTGACAGGACTACAACTGACTAACCTGCAGAAAAAGGAATGAAGGCCTCCCTCTTCCTGAATTTACCATCCTGGTCCAGAAAGTGTTGCGGGTTGAAGGAATGTGGAGTTTCCCACACCGTCTCATCATTTAACACCGAGTGCAGGGCTGGAATGATCATTGTACCCTAAAGAGATACCGCTAATTAGAAAGCTTGTCAGTTTGTCATACATGTTTCTGGTATTGCTGCTTGCAGCTTTGTCAACATCAATGAGCAGCCACTCATCCAGATTAATTCACACTTACAGTTGTGGTCAGAAATTTACATACACTCATAATAGGCATGAATGTCATGGTAATTTTGGTCTTTTAATGATTTCTTTGAACAGTTCTTTTTTCCAGGATGTAATGATTGTACAGCATACATCTTTAATGACTTTAAAAAACAAGAATTGGGTGCACAAGTTTGAATTTATTTTGGATTTTCTCTAATCCACACAGGGTCAAACATACACATACAACAGCCAGAAGGTTGACTCTTGGACCATGACTGTAACTCACACATTAAAACTCAAATTAGCTGACACCTTGTTAGGTACAAACATCCCTGTTGAGAGAGATGCGTAACACTAACCATCTCTGCATGGATATAGATAAAAAAAAATATAGGCCCAATTCCTTTCCTGCCATTATATCCCGTCCTGTGAGGATTCACATTTGCAGCTGTGGAGGGTTTCTTAAGCACCCAGCATGGCTGTACATTGATAGTCCATAGAAGCTACGCAGAGGTTTACAGACTGTGTGGACTGTCATCAGAGAGCAGTGCCAAAAATATGTAGAACAACTGTTAATGAGGGCTACTCTTGCTCAAGTTTGTGCTGTTGTTGGTCCTTTAGCTTGTGACTGGGGCCTTAGGTAATGCTCATGTGCCTAGTACTGTTTTCGAGCACAAATGCGCTGCGCCCCACTCCCCCTGCTGGCCTGCACTCAAACTGCACTTAATGTTTTGGTCCCAAGTACACCTTGGCTTATCTCAGGATGTAAATTAATCTCATTTGTGCTCCACACATGCTGGCTTTATCTCTGTCTCTGTCTTTCAAGCAGACACAAGCTTTTGAAAAGTGTTCTTTCACACATTTTTTGGCCAAGTTGGGGCAGCTTTTTGAAACGGTGACACTGTTATTCCATCTTTTCACATGCCGTATAGATCTGTTAATGACTTAATACGGCGATTTTCATGCATTCAGCTGTAGTTCAGGAGGCGCTGGAGTTCAAGTCAAAAATTATACTGAGGACAATCAACTTTTAGAATTTTGGCATTAGATGATAAAAGGACGGTTTTTGAGTCATTGGTCCTAATGTATTTCATTCAATATCAAATCAATCTGAAAACAAACAAAATAAACAAAAAGATTTTATGAAACAATTCTTAACACGTGTTTAAGGTTTTGTACCTTTGGGATTGTGTACTTATCCACTGTTGTGTCCTTGCTTGCTACACGGGCCACATTGAGGGGAATAATGTTCCCCATTCTCTGGATCTCATGGATGACTGCATCAGTATAGGGCAAGTTTTCTCTGTCAGTCAGAGAGGGTTGTCTGGATGAACCAACCACAGCATCGATCTCAGCCTGGACTCTTTCTGTACACAGTAAAAACTGCAAAGTCTGTGTGCTGCATGGATTACTAAGAGGAAAATTTACACATCCTACACTTTTTCTCCCAATAACAGAATGACCTGTGAGAAATCTCTGAAAAAAAGTAATGGGAAGATGCTCACAAACATGTAGTCATGATCAATATTACTCATACACACACCTTGTATGTCAGGGTAGTGGATCATGTATAGCAGTCCCCAGCGTAAAGTAGTGGCAGTAGTTTCAGTTCCAGCACCAAACAGGTCCAGGGTACAAAAACACAAATTGCTGAGACTAAAACCAGAATCTTCGTTCTCCTTCTGTCAGAGACACAAGAGATAGAAGCGGGAATTGTTCAGCGTATTTTATTAGAAATGTAAAATAAAATTAAAAAAAAAAACATTTTTAAAACACTCACCTCCCCCATTTCAATGAGAAAAGCATCAATGTAGTCTCTTGGTGATGATGGGTTGAGGTTTTCTCTGTGTTCTGTGATCCTGTTTTCTATAAAGTCAGTTATCTTCCATGTCAGAGTGAATATCTTTTGGTGCGGTCCAGGCAGCCACTTCATCAGCCAGGGCAATGTGTTATAAATCTACAGAGCAGGAACACAGTCAATAAACATCTGACACCCTGGGAATAGTTATGACATTTAAAAAAACGAACATTAGCTTTCAAAGATCTATATCACATTATGTCTCTGCAGTTCACTTATTAGTTATCTATGACCACCTATTGGAAGTAAACAAAATAACCAATAGGCTCATGTTCAGCAGATCAAATTGGGCTAAAGTAGATTTAGTCTGTAATACACCATAATGGAAAGTAACTAAGTACATTCATTTAAGCACAATTTTATGGTATACTTTACTTGAGTAATTCAAATCTTTTTTTACTCTGCATCAGATTTTAAAGAAAAATATTTAACTTTTTTCCTCCACTGAATTTAAAGGAGATATCAGTAACAGAATCTGAGACAAGGCAAAGCCCTGGTGGAGTCTAACATGCACAATAGTTGTGCTTGACTTACTGTTGGATATGCAGAAAGAGCTCTCACTTGGGCTCCACAAAAAAAAGGAGTTAAAAAGTGTCCTTATGTGTTCTGTATGAATCCTGAACTAAACACTACATAAAAGAGGTTCACCTGTGCCCACACAGATCCCTCCAAGTACACTATCTCATTGAAGAGCTGGAGAATAGCCTGATACTGCTTGTCAGTGTACTCAAATCGATTCCCAAACACCAAACAGCAAATGATGTTGGACACAGCGTTGTTTAACAGTGACTGGGTATTAAAAGGCTTTCCTGAAAATTAGGAGAATATGTCCATTAGACAAAACATTAAAAGCAAACTCCAAAGACCTGAACTCGAACTCATGATAACTGTAGATTGTTTAAAATAAATTTTATTTGAACTGATTCATTGTTTCAAGTCTAAATCAGAGAAAGTTGATGTTTCTTTAACTTATGATTGTTGAAATAGTTTGATTGCAATCCTAAGCAGTAACGTGTTGGTGTATGTTTCTGTGTTGCAAAGTAAAATGAAATGTCATATCCATGTTAACCACTTAACATTA
>VVAS01099718.1:2981-14204 GCA_015103295.1 Ptychochromis oligacanthus | reverse complement strand
TGAATCCACCATCTGTCCGGGGCCTTTCTGTGTGGAGTTTGCATGTTCTCACCGTGTCTGCGTGGGTTCTCTCTGGGTACTCCGGATTCCTCCCACAGTCCAAAGTCATGCAGTTAGTGGGGTTGATTCTAAATCGGCCGTAGGTGTGAATGGTTGTATGTCTCTCTGTGTCAGTCCTGTGACAGACTGGCGACCTGAATTGGATGAGCTGAAGAAAATGGATGGATGAATGGAAACAATAAGTCCTAGAGCCTCAGAGAAAAGTGTGATATCTGTGTAGAATATTTTTAAATAAAATATTTTCTGTTGACTCTGTATAATTAACTTTAAAAAAAATAAAAAAATAAAATAGTAGTACAATTTTGACAACATAACAGGAATTAAACCTATATAGACTGTGAGACTGAAGGTGGCATAAAAAAAAGTCTCATTGTAAGGTGTGAAGAATGAGTCACACTTATTATGTTCTATATCTCCTAACAGTTAAGAGATTAATTTACTTTTCATGATTCACATCCTTTTGTTTCAGGCGAACCACTGAGGAAGAGATCCTCTTTGTTATCTTCTGGGGCTGCATACAGACTTGTTTGCACACAAATGCCTCACCGTGTGCAGACTCACAAAGCCTGCAGCTGATGGGAACTCTTGATGTCTTAAGCATATTTTGAACACAAAAAACAGTGAATAATTGTTCTGTAATTGTTGATTTATTTCACTTTGATGTTGACTGTTTACCTTAAGTACATATGACAAAATATAAATTGCTGAGTGTAGGGTATAATAAAAGACAAAATTATAAGACATAAAAGGAGACATTAGACATTTTGGGAAATGCACTTTAAATGAAAGGATCAACAGTCACATCTGTATCAATAATGTGATACAGATGTGACTGTTTTATCACACAATAGTGCTGGCATATGTATGCCTTATTGTACAAATTCCATATACTGAGCTATTTGGCAACAAACAGCTGTAAAGGTTTTGACTTAGCTGACTATATATTTTCTGTTCAAAGTTATCATCTAATGTTGCCACTGACCAAAATGACCACTAGAAAGATGTGATATTGAAGAAGCGATGCTTCCCACACATAACCTATACTCACCCTCATTACTGGTAAATAAGGTGTTTAATGGAAGGTTTGTTTGATGTGACATCTGTGGCCACAAATTGAAACCTCCGAAGTATCACAGTGATAATAAAAGTGCTGCTACTAATGTCATGCTGAAAAGTGTCATTCAACTGTGCTTTTGCATTTTAATATATGCAGTTTTCATTACTCTTGGGTGACTTTTGGGTGACTTTTGGGTCCATTAACTCTAAAAATAAAATAGCAGAATTTGATAGAGCAAAGACAGCCTTCCCCCTGCAGTGCTATCTTTTCATTTATTAGCTCTCACATCAAACAAGCATATACATATGGGTCGATGGATGGGTCGATCCTAAATTTTGCCTTCACACAAGATTTACTGAAAACACCACTGTCCTGGGTGAAACTACTCTGCTCAGCCCATTGCCCTGCCACAACCTGCTTCCTGTACAGACTTCATTGTTTATGTACTGTTCTATACAGCTCCATTAATGTGGAGTCCAGATGAGGTGCTGGAGTTCCCTTTTTTTCTTCCATTGACTGTTACAGTTTGAATGGCTAGTGTGTGTTTGTCTGTTTCTTTGTAGTGCTATAAAACACGACAACCTCAACAGAAAATCTTCACAACAGAAAATATTCAATATGTAGCTTATGTGTAACCATGAGGTGAAGAAATCTCAGTCAGAATCAAATAAGATATTTCATTAGCATTTTATGTGCCTTTTAAAATCAGTCAGTGAAGCTCAAAGTCAATATGTATATAATAAGCCAAACAAGATGTTTGTAAATATGTGTAACAATGGAATATGAGCTATTAAAAAGTATAGTGTATTCTTCATGTATTAAATATTTTTATATACTTTTCTCGTAGCACACAAAGTTAAAACAAGCATGTGTCTTTAATTCCTCCTGCTGTAGCATCACACTACTTCTTCATTTGTACGTAAATAGAAATAGAAACTAAGAAAAGGTCTTAGTCTCCCGCAAACTGATTCAACAGTCAACCATATAAAAGAAGCCCATCAAAATATTGTTTGATGTGTTTCATGCAGAGTGTAAATATTTTAAATTTACAGTCACAGTTCTTGTACATTGCCTGCCTGGGATTGGACTAATATGCCCAACAGCCACTGCGGCACTTACAGAGACTGCAAGAAAGTCACTACTGAACTTCATTCTTCATCAGGTGTACAAAAAAACATGACTTCAGATGAAAACAAAAATCCCAAGTGAATATTGTATCATAATGAGAGGACAAAAAAAATAAAATGCAGAGACAAATACTGATTTTATTAACAGGAGATGACTGGCTTAGAGTTTCATTTGCAGGTGAAAACAGCTCGAGGTAACTTGCTCTTCAAGGCTTGTTCTGGGTCCAGCTGCAGATCAAACCAAAGGAATAACAAGGAGAGTGGATGAGAGGACAAAATCAAAGAACTGAAGGTAGCTAAGCAAAGAGCACACAATTACTGAGCCTGGTTACCACCACACAGGCGACAACGACCTAGCTGAGAATGGAGGTTCCAGCTAGTCCTTAAATCCAGAGAGGTAATGAGCAAATGAGGAGTAGGTGTGCTGGCTTGACCCAGAGGCAGGAACAGCCCCACATGTAGGCAGGGTACAGAACCATAGTGCCTGCTGCAAACTCCGCCTGAGAAAAGGAGAGAAAACGAGAGAGGGAAAGAAACAGGGCTTGCTGGGACCATGACATTTTCATCAGTATTAGTGCGCTGGAGAAGTGTTTTTATCTTAATTGTTACACATGCTTCTTCATTCAAGCTAAGGCTATTCTACTAATCATGTTCGGGTGATGGTTAAAGAAAGGGGTTTATTTGCTGGGACGTTTGTAGCCCTTGGAAGGGTATTTTGGGTAAAAGAAAGTCAAATGTAGGTGGAGTCACAAACTCTGACTTGTACTCTTCCACAACAGCAGGAAGCTGTGGCCTCTGTGACAGAGGTGTAACTTCGGTCCCTTAGGCCACCATCGAGCCAGTCAGTATATCAGCTGCCAAGTATCATGGAGATCACAACGCTTTGTGCTGTTGTTGGTAAGTACTGTATAAACATGAGTGTGCCACCTGAAATCCACTTTAGTCACTGTTTAATGAGTCTAATCTGTGCTCCATATTGGCAATAAAATTCAAGTAATTTAAGAATGTAGCCAGGTCTGTGATGAGGAAGTGGTTTCTTTTACAGTTCATTTTCACATCCTGGCTAAAATAACAATTTCTGCTCTACTACAGATAATAACGGTGTTTGCTAGAACTGAAAAGGTTAACTGATAGGAGTTAGCTTGAACTGAACAAAATTGAATCAGTTGTCTTTCAGTGTCAGTTTTCTGGTTTCCATTGGTAGGATTTTTGATGTTTAAACATTGTTTTTGTTTGTTTATTTTTCCTGGCATGTTTTGAGAAAATATTCAACTTTTCTTCAAGGACTTTTAAAGTCTTAAAGGATACATTACATCTGTTGTAGTTATGGTAGCAGCTGCCAAGTTTTGATTTAACGCATGGTTTTGGCTTTTTAATTTCACCTTTACAGACATGACACAAGTACTCATAAAGTAGCATTACTGGAAAGTATGCATATATGGAGTCCTTCTCCTAGACTGTTTTACTTGTAGCTTGAACTGATTTGAATAGTTTTCATAATCATCAACACCTGTATAACAAATTCCTAGGTTGATCATTCATTTAAAAAATAAAATCAAATGATCCTTTTCTTCTCAGTTTTAACATGTTTAAAATAAAAATCTCAGCTTTCCACTATTTTTCTCTGCTGTGCAGCTTCCATGAGATTCATTCCCAACAGATCCCAGTTCTTCCCGTATGAGTCTGTCTCCATGAGCTGTGGACAGGAGGAAAACTCTTCCGAGTGGCGTGTTAAAAGCAATACATCCTTACACACATGCGAGATTTGTCCCTCATTTTGGAATGGAAGAAATGAAGGTAACTGCTTAATCAGCAACCTTTACCCACTAGAAAGTGGAATTTCCTGGTGTGAGTCTGGAGCAGGAGAGTGCTTCGATGTCATCAGCATCACAGTGACAGGTGGATTTAAAGAAACTACAAGCTGAGGCTGTTTTTTTTCTTTCTTTTTTTATGGGGAATAAAAAAAAAAACACTTTTCCTTGGGTCACCCTTGTGTTAGCAGTAAATACACAAGTATAATTCTGGCAAACTGTAACGGCCCTCTTTCTGTTTCAAACACTGGGGACTTAAACTCTAATATGCTAACATCAATAGAGAAGCTTTTCCCTTTAAAAGGAAGCCTTCATTCCTACCTTCATCTAATCTGAATCTCACCATATTCATGTATAGGAAAGTAGTGCAAAATTATTTTACTGAATACTACCACATTTCACATCCTGTTTAAAGGAATCTAAAACAATCGGAATGAAAAGCTCTGAGCAACCTAGAAGGAAGGATATCATCAGCTGGCTTGTTTATGATGACAGGTTATTTCTGATTAGGGGATCTGAGCGATGCAGTTCTGGCATAAGAAAGCAACTATCAGAGGTAGCAGAGTATACAGCTTTGTCTCATGCCTTCTTTTTTTTCTTGGTGACACTGATAATATAACCCAGTACAATTAAAGAATTAAAATACAAAAGGCTGAAATACAAACTACAAAGTTAATATCTTTGTAACATTTATAACTGCATACCTTATAAAATAGGTCTTGATGCTCTTACCCATTACTTTAACAAATGTCCACATGGGATTTTGCCTCCTATTGAATTTTTAGTTAAAAATGATTAACTAAAAATATGTAAAAATAATTACATGGTGTAATTATTCTCACCATGAATTTCTTTAGGTAACAAAAAGTTATACTGTTTTCAATGCTGTGGCAGCAATGCTTGACAGCAGTGTTTGACTGTGTAAATTGTGAGAATTTACAGTATAGTGACAGAAAAAGCAGCCTTGCAATTTGTCAAAATTAAAGCTGATAGAACTGATAGAGTAGACTCCACAAGTGTAACGTCCGACGGGTCAACCGGGGCAGTGCCCCAGGGTCCAGAGAATAGCAGAGCCCCAGTCAATATGACCATTAAATGGAACCCTCCACATTTTACAGTATACATATCCTCACAAAAATGTGTCAAAGTGGACAAATGACAAGAGATCCATTAATATGTTTAAGTCATGATGCTGTCTTGTGAAACTTTTAAGTCTAACTTTGTTTGTGCTGTAAAATTTCCTTATGAATTTTAGCTCTGCAAATATTTACTCAATCATTTTACATGCCATTGATTAAAATAGACAACTTTACTGGAAAGTTTTGATGGCAGAGGGGCATGCTGGGAAATATATTACTTGCACTTTCTGAACTTTCCCTTTGTGAATTGTGGATGAGTGGATGCACATGAACCTGCTGACGTCAACTATGCAACAGTTTATTTTTTGGAGAGTGTCTTAAAGAGGAGTTCAGAGAGCAGGGTCAGTAAACTGCAGGACTTTGGATTTGAGCAGTGCTGTCAATGAGTTTGCTGAGCGCAAGGCCCCAAAGATGAAGTTCTAATGGGTGAGTAGTTTGTGTTTTTTGCAAAGGATTGAGTTACCACTTATATGTAGAAAATATGCACTCACACTCCCAATATATGTGTGTGTGATATATCTAGAATATGTGTAGATATATGTGCGTGTGATATACAAGCTGGTCCACTGGAAATTATTATTGAATGATAAATTCTCTGAATGAGTGTGCTTGTTTGGTACGGTGACCCCATCCAGTCAGTCTGTGAGGACCTGTGGTTAACGGGCTTGCCTTGTTTGTTCTGTGCTTATAGACATTACAGCTGTCTTTCTGTTTCTTTAACAAGGCTAAATCTGTTTTAGGCTTGTGGTAGCCTAGTTAAAGAAGATGGTGTGAGTTTATAGCATAATCTTAAGTGAACGTGTCCGTTCCCCTGATGGTTTTTATCCATGGTGCTTATCAAAAGCTGGAATGATGCTATTGATATTATTTTTGCACTTATAGTCTGCATGTGTGTGTGTGAGTGAGAGAGAGAGAAAATGTGAGATTCTGCGTTGGTTCTGGTTCAAGGTGGTGGTAAGGGCCCAAAAACAAATGTCTGCCCAGGGGCCTATCACAGAGTTGTTACGCCTGTGTCCCTATGTAGTTGTTTTTTGGAGCTACAAGTGACCATACTGGGACAAGACGTCAGAGTTCCTAGGTTACGAACTAATCCTAGCAAGGTGTTTTTGTACTAGACTGAAAACTTGCTTTTTAATGTTGTGTTAGGCATTTTAACATGGTGGTCTGTGGGGACTGACTCACTTTTGGAGCAAGTGTCACGTGGCCACTAGAGGAAGTGCAGTTTTTGGCTTTAATTTTCTATCCTGGTGTTTGCTGCTTTCCACACCACTACACCAATATATTGTATTGCTTCCTATTGTGAGACATTTATTGATACGCTTGGGCCAAATATTGATATTTTTCTTAAAACAGGCAGGCACTCTAAACAGACACCCCACCCCCACCCCCCACCCCAATTTGACTAATCAGAGCCCCTACATAATGAGTCCTCATGGTGGCGGTTGTCAGATGAATGTGGATAAAGTGAACTGAAGTTAAATAACTTGAAGAGAAGAACAAAATGGGTGGAAAATGGGAGACAGTAGAATAAATAATTATTTGAAATAACACATTAGTAAAATAATGACAACACATGTTTTTCTTCCTAATATATATTTGTATTGCGGTTTATCATAGATGTCTTGCAATGTATGAAGCTTTGCAGAATCGCTGTATCCTGAGAACAGCCATCCATCTGCGGTAGTATCACATCTTATTATTTCTTTTTTAGATGCTTCCTCAGCTCATTTTTTTTTTTCAGAAATATTGTGTTGTGTAATTTTCAAAACAGTTCAGGTTTCTGTGCAAAACCAAGCCTTTCTTGTTCTTTTTCTGTACAGCAGTGGAGTCCAGCTGATTACATTGACATCCTGCCAACCACTTCCTGAATGTTGCATGCTTTTAAGAAATTTTCACCGCGAGGTGTTATCAGAAAGCTGTATGACAGCAGACAGCACAGTCTCTCTCTTGTTTGTGTATGTGTGTGTCTGACGGTGTAAATTTGAAGAAGTCATTCATCGTCACTTTTACTTAGCTGCTGGATGGTTGTGTAAATGGAACACTGCTGCCACAACTCCAAACAATCCAGCACCCAAAATGCACAAAAAGCTTCAGCAGTGCCTGCAGTCTGCGAGATGGAACACGAACTAGGTCAGCAGCATTGGCGCTATGACGTTCAAGTGACATTCGGCTGATCGTGAGGTCCAAATTAAAGCCATGAAATATGTAGCTGTAGTGTTATCTGTGCACTAACATCTTTAAAGTTAGCTTTGAAAGGAGAATTGTGATATAGAGGGGTTATAAAATGTAATTTTTGAAGTGCAGGACAATCTTAAGAGTGGGATATTTCACATTTGGGATAAGATGTTATCTTCACTCAAATTAAATTAGGCCGCACATATCACTGGGAAAAAGAGAAAAAAAGAGTCCACAGACAGTTTAATTTTTGCTGACAGGCTTGGAGCCTGCTCAGTGCTTTGCTCAGTCTACTTTTAATGACACATAATGTTCGTCTATTCAGCTATTCAAGATGTGTTTGTTTTTAATCTGTTTTGTACAACTCAAAGTGCTGTGATTAATAGAGATGGATGTAAAAATACAAGCTGCTGCCTATTTTAATTCATTTGAGAAGTATCATGAGATGCTAGACCCATGAGACCACACCTGTTGACCCTTGAATGTGCGCTCTTCTGCTTAGCAGTGACAAAAGAGAGAGAGTGCTGTAAAGTAACCACAAGAAGCCCCTTTTTTGAAGTTGACCCTGCCCTGACCCCTTTGTTGGGGCCCTAACCATTTCACAGGAAGATCCAAATGCTTTAAAAGCACAATACAGGGCGAGAGTGCTGCCACTGACTTGCTATAAAGCCCTAATAAAACGGGGTGACCTGCAGGCTAATTGGGAGCTCGTGGTTTGGAAGAAATTAAAGACATCTGGTGTATCACCGTAGAATGGAGATGAAGCTCAGCTTTAATTAGGGCCTGCATTAAAGGCACAGAGAAGGTATGCATTTCAGTGCTGGCAGTACAGGTGTCATCACAGAAACAGACTTAAAATTCTGACAGTGGAAATGAAGGAATGGTGTGTCAAAAAAAAACAAAAAAAAAACGTTTCATTTCTTTTCTTTCTTTCTTTCTTTCTTTCTTTCTTCCTTTCTTGCCATGTTCACACTGTACTGCAGAAGTCTTTGATGGTGGTATCATTAGTTGAATCAGTCAAACAGTAGGTCTGTATTCCCCCTTTTTGTCGCTTTTTCATAAGAAACCTTGGATTTGCATTGCATCACAGTGAACAGTATATGTTCCCACAATGTGAACAATGAATTCTATGTAGTCCCTTTCCAGCGCTCTTTCCTCTACTCAAATCCTACACTTGTGCTAAAATAGTATAGAAGTAAAAAACCAGAGGAGAGGCAGGATAATTGCAAATAACCCAATATTTGGGAGTTCAAAGGCTGTGGTGGGTTTGAGTGATAATTTTGGCTGAAGCATCACCATAAACACTAATAAAATTAAGTGCGTCGGAGGGAGGAGGGGGCGTGGCCAGGCGTCCCTTTGAACAGACCCTGTGATCAGTTCCCCCTCTCAATTAGCGTATTGTCCACTTCTCCTTTCAGCTGGGAGGGAGGGGGCAGTCTCCCCCCCAGCTTCCCTTTGAAGTGATTATCCCTTTATCTCAAGCCTGAGCGAGGAATATCTTGGGGGACAATGGCAAATTAAAGCCCATATGGAGAGAAGCGTGAATGTCTGTTTGTAGGCTCAGAGAGAAATACCCCCAAAAAAAAAGAAAAAGAAAAAAAGAATGAGGCAATAGAGAAATAAATAGAGTGGATAGAGAGAGGGGGGGAAAGGGGGGCAAATAGCATCATTCTGTGTGCATGAGCTGATGTGTGAGTGGTAGATTTCAACGCTCATTCAAAAAAAGTAATTTAGGGCTCGTGCCTGAGTTGACACTTGTAGCAAGGAGACTTTGGAAGAGCTAAAGGAAAGAAAGGGGGAAGACGAAAGTTGTATCTGCCATGACAGATGGAGAAAGACGGAGAGAGAGGAATGGAGCGATAGAAGGATGAGCATGAAGAAGAGAGAGGAGTGTAGTTGTCAGCAGAATCAGATGGTGGTCAGGCAGACAGGCTTGAAGAAGATACAATTAAAGTGTGGAGTTAAGACGGGCTTTGAAGTCGGACATGGTGCATAACACCCTTAAAGTTTGAGAAGGCAGCCATTCATCCGCTTGTTATGGCTTGTTAAGACCATTCCTTTTAAAAGACCCAATTTGAGAAAATAAACTTTAATTTCAACCTCAGGAAAAGTCTAAATAAATCAAGAGTGACAACAATCAGGTTAGGCTTTCAACAAAGTAAAAAATAAGAAATAAAACTTGAATGGTCATCTTTTGAAAGCTGAGTGAGGGATTTGCTAAAGAAGCTGTGGGGGTGCGTGTGAGTGCTGAGGATGAATAATTACTTTCTCCAACTCTCCCCCTTTTTTCTTACAATCCTGTTTTTCGGTGGCTTAAAAGTTTAATAATGTATAGAAACAATGCTTGTGATGCTCGGCCTAATCCGTTTTGGCTTGGCAAACCTTTGTGGTAACCGAAACTCTATCTGATGTGAGCAAATGTTTGCCAAGGCGGTCTGTACAGACGGACAGAGTGTGTGACTGTTTGTGTTTCTTTCATTCTTTCTAAGGTGGAAGACAGTTTGCACAGCTAGAAAAACAATCTGCATGCTACACTGCATGTATCTCCAGAACTGTAAAACACTATATTTCAACTGTGGATTGTGCAACATGAGCACTCTGTATACACTGCGCTAAATTCTCTGTGTCAGTTGTTCTTGCACTAATTCCACTAAAACAATTTCGCATTTATTAATTATGTTTTTCAATTTATCATGCTCGACAGATCAAGCGATTCTCCATATGATCGTGAAAGCGAGGCCAATGTTTGAGTGTTCACTTTGAGCATCCTCAATGAGCATCAGACAAATGATACTGAAAAGTGCTTGATATGAAGGAGCACTAAGGCCCATTAGAGGCCAAACAAAGCGCTGGTTCAAACTGACAACCACTAACTAATTGAGGCTCTGCCGGACAGCAAATCCATGCTGATAAGGAAATTGAATTGGTTGCATTGATCGAATGATCCAGCGCTCCGCTGTTGATTTCTGGGCAGAACGGCAACAAGAGACAGTGGTGACACAACAAAACCAGCAGAGAGATGTGACAGTGGTTCATTGTTTAATATGCAACCTTTACAGCCAACCATTGTGATTTCAACACATCCACATCCTGCCAGTACTGACATGCTCCAACAGACAAGTGTGACTGTGTCCACCACACACAGTGTCAGATTCTGCGGCAACCAAACAATTCAATGTGACTTAACATTAACCAGACAAATATTACATCACCTGTGTGAAAGATTGGTTTTCACTATAATTTTAAAACCTTTTTTTCTTTCTTTTTTTTTTATCCACATTGAGCTCTGCAAGGCTCAAGCTGCTTCCTACTGTTTGTCACAAAGCATTTAACAGCAACAAAACAGCCATAGGATTTCAGATTAATGGAAGCATGAATACCAAAGAGAGAACGAAATAATGCAAGCACCACACAAAAAAGGACCTCAACTTTGAAGCAAGTGAACCCCGATTACAAAAGCGGTAACACAAGCAAGTTAAGCTTATTAGCAATAATGTGGCAACTTTAAAAGTGAAAGATGATCGGCGCTTGTCTACACAGTCTGGTCTCGTGAGAAAATGTGAAGCAGCGATAAAACATGCAACTATAAAACAGGCATTATACTAATGTATTTTTGAACTGTAAATACATTTCATACGAGTACCGTGTATGTTTTGGAGACTCCTCTGATGGGACATTTGTCATATTTTGACATCAGAATGGGCTGAAAATTTCAAAGCAGCTAACAGTGCCAAAGGGGCAACATTATAAGGTTGAAAGGAACAACTTAAAAATTCAAAGTGTATAAAAAAAACTAACTGCTGGAGTATTAAATATAAGTGACAGAAACCCAAAGAGGGTAAAACACTCATCTT
>VVAS01099678.1:7874-18153 GCA_015103295.1 Ptychochromis oligacanthus | reverse complement strand
ATGAGACTGAATGATATCTAAACAAACTTCTCTGGAAAAAAAAGTTTTACAATATAGATAGGAATAAAACAGTAAAGGTTGGTGTAACTGGCAAGTAGGTTTTTGGCTCAGACAAAAGCAATCTTAATTGCAAGCACTTTTATGAGAAACCACTATGTCTGGATGAGATTTTAACTAATAGATATCAACATGAAACTTCCCCCACTTGATTACTTACTTTGTTTTGTAAGTTTTTTTTTTAAATGTTCTGTTTATGTAAATGAGGTATTATGAGAGGACGTGCAGGGGGCTGGCGTAACAGAGGAAGATACAGAGGACAGGAAGATACAGAGGAGATGTGGTGACCCCTAATGGGAGCAGCACAAAGAAGAAAAAGATGCAAATTAGGTATTATCTCAATAAATATGCGCTAATTTGCATAAATTTCCAACAGAGAAAATGTAGTAAAATAGACACCTAAATGCATATTTTGAATGTTTTCTTTTCACCAGATGGAAAGACGACATGCATTACAAGAAGAAAAAAACAATTTCATCTGTAAGATTAAGTTATTTATCCAAACATGATGGAACAAACTGTCCAAGATGCACTGATTCTTTAGACTTAAATTGCAGTGTAATGTTTGATTGGCTTCAAGAAACCTTCTTCTGTGCCCGTCCCCCCACTGAAGGTAGCTACTGTAATGAGCACACTGCTTCTCACAGAGAGCCAACCAAAGTCAAGTGTTTACCTGGTACCAACAAGAAATGTCAAGCCCTGACCACCTCTTTCTACTCCCTGTTTTCTGTGGTACAGCTTCAGTGTGTCTTTAGAAATTGTGTGTGTGTTGATGATGTGAGATTAGCCATAAAAAAAAAATAAATAAAAAAAAAAAATCATCCCATTTAAGTCCAGTGCCAAAGGCCACAACATCACAAGCATTATAGCCTCTTTAGTCATTCCGAATGCTCCACCATTACCTCCCCCGCTATCTCGAAACTAATCCATCTCCCTCCAGGCTGCCACACACATGCATGTACACACACGCACTGATACACTATAAACCAGGTCCAGATTGGTTTTGCAGCATTAATTAATGCATGTCCCTGCATTGCCCAAAGCACAGGGATGATATCGCTGTGACATGTCCTGTGAGGCCTGTCACCGGGAGATGTATGTACCTGCTGAGTGTGTATGTGTGTGTGTATGACATGCTAATTCTGAAGACAAAATGCAAAAGCTTTACTGCAATTATAGTGGGTCCTGAAGAAAATGAATACAATGATGGCAATGTCTTTAACAGAAACAAGATTTTATCTGAAGTCATTTACTGTTAATAACATCTGAGAATGTGCTTTTTATGCCTTAATGACTGAAGCCATTTAGGAAACAATCACCATTTTCACAAAGCTTTTATGATAATAGTTCCTGCATTTTAATTCATATAAATGTCCATTTTGTTGCTCTCAGTCACCAAAGTAATAATGCTCTGCAATACAAATCTGTTCAGTGATTTAAAGAACAAGTCTGGTGATACTGTCAACAAAATTGAATGAAAACTGGTAAATATTCACAAAACAATGGCACAAATGTATATCATGTAGAAAGCACCAAAGTGGCAGTACATATCCTCGCCCCTGAATCCCACAGTGCACAGCTGCTGGAAATGATCGCGCACACACGCAAGGCAATGCTTGCAATGCACTGTGTTTTGGAAAAGTCACAGAAACCATGTGCCACTAAAATATCCCCAAGTCAGTTTGAGCAGAAAGCCAAACTGACTGGATGTCAGGCACATTGGCAACATAGAGCATCCAGTAAACATTTCAATAAAAAATATCATGCACAGTAAAATCACCCCTTAAACACTCCTGGTGTGATATCAAATGTGAAAAACAGAACAAAACTATAAATGTGACATGGACATTTTGTATTCCCAGGATTACTGTTAGCCCCTGCGTGGGTCCAAATAAACAGTCTCTTACATTTCCCATAATGCAATGTGGGAATCCATCAGCTGTTCTGCTGACTGCTGTGGCCGTCTGGGGACAATGGCTAATATTTCATGATTTCTGACATGTCCAAGCCAAGACTGTTCCATCTGTCGTTCATGGTTTAAATATGCAGATGAATTTTGAAAAAGTCACTATAAGCAAAAATCTCTTCAAGCCTTCTGTGGGTTAAAACACCATCTTGTGCCACAGAAGGCTTGACCCAGCTGTGTTTATAGTTGGAACAGTACTCATCACCGACCATTATCACGTGTAAAAAAAAAAAATAAATAAAACAAACTATCAAGGCTTTAACTGTCTGGATAGCTAAAACACATTTGATCTCCAGATGCTTTGTCCTATTGTCTTGGATTTTGTCTTGCCCTAATTTCAGTCTATATCACTAGTCTTATCCTTTATAATCTTTGTCTTAACTGCTTTTAGTTCTTTTTTTAAAATTTAATCTGTATTTTATGTCCTAATTCCTACTAAATCCTCTTTGTGATTTCACTATAAAGTTAGGAACAGAAAGAGAAAATACTCACTACCAAAGGGATAAAGCACTGGCACTAGTGAATTAAACCTTTCAATATTGTCACCTTATATCTGTGTTTATTTCAGTTTCCGAGACTTTGTTTATTGGACACGTATCAGCCAGCTGAACAAAAACATGACGCTGGTCTAAGAGCATTTGAATTTAAATTTTAGCACCTTGCTCAATCTTTTCTGCAGAACAGTTCAGAAATGTTACAAATTAATTTTATTTTTCAGGACATTTTTCAGCCTTTATTTGACAGGGCAATACCGAGCAGACAGGAGAGTAGGGAAAGAGCATGGGGGAATGACCAGGGGAAATGATCCAGGGTGGAATCAAACCCAGGCCCCTGCAGCCTTTTGGCATATGGGTTACCTGCTCAACCAAGTGAACTGTGGCAGTGCCCCAGAAATGTTTTAAGGCGGGATCATGTTGATGTTATGGACCAAATCAAAAGAAACTTTAATTAGGATTATTTTATTATTTTATTTGCATAGCTCTGTGGATTGAATGTCTTTTTTGGGGTTTTTTTAGTTTAACAAAATTGCACCAGAGAAAGGAAAATGAACAGGCCTTTATAAATCAAGTAGTTAAAATGGTGAAGCAAGAAAACCAAAATAATATGTAAGAGGTTGGTAAAATATATTTTTGAGACTGTGATACCTTTGATACTAATATATGCAATACTAGTGTCAGCAGTCTGGTGTCTTCTCCATAGTCCAGTCACCATACTGTCACTCAGTGAGATTGCTTATACTCATTATAGCTGGGACAGGGTGAGTGCTTCATCTGTGCCCGCCAACATTTTTGAAAATCCAGAAGTTTGGTTGCAACTTCTGCACTTTAAAAGTACTGGAAGGCAACAGTGTTTTTATAACGTTATGTTTATGTTATATTGATTTAGGAAACTCCAATTGGTGAATATCTTTCCAACTTTAGTAAATCAACAACTACCTGTCAAACAACTGTGTCCAGAGCTCAACATGTGGCTTGACAATCCATTATTTATTTTATGCTATGTCTTTCCAGTAAAGGGAGCTGAATTAGTGAAGCAACAACAATAGCTAGGATATCAAACATCCAAGTGGTCTTCCTCCCTGTGCAGTGATTAGCCAGCCCAGTCTCACGACAGTTCGTGAGCTATTCACGAAAAAGTAATCTATGTTTTTGAATTTGTAAGTAATGTATTTCAATGGGAAGTATAACTCATGTCAGGAGGACATATATTGTGTAGAGAAAGCACAATACATACTACAAAATGTAGTGAGATTTTTGCGCTTTCCAACTTGGAAGCAGCAGCAAAGTGCTGAGGTCGTGGAGCAAACAACGCATGGCTTGGGTAGCAGCTGTAAGAAGGAAAAACATCACCTTCAACAAAAATATGTTCGTCTCATCAAGTCACTGTCATACTGGTAAGTACTGGTAAGTTATAATTATAGCCTATTGACCTGCTGTAGTTACTTGTTGTACAGCTGTTGCTACATTACACATCTTAGAAGTGGCAGTTACCTTGGCTGTAGCTATATGGCAATGAAGCTAGAATCAAAGAAAGTCTTGATTCTTTTTTCTTTTTTTTTTAAAAAAACAGCTTTTGAAATGCGACAGTGTGATCTTACTGGGTGCTATCTTTACACTTCGGGCACACATCTAACTGTGACATGGTTACAAGCTGAAGGGTGCACCATAGCTAACAAAATCTTTATACCTTTTTTTAGGCAAACCAGCTTTTGAAATGCAACAGTGTGATCCTGAGTGGGTACTATCGTTACACAGAAGTCGTTGAGGCTACCTCTGGCAGGTATCAACAGAGAGCATAGTTTTCTATTATATTTTAATATAATTGTTCCTAGTTTTTTCTTATCTCACTAGCAAAGAAAGTACAAGCTTCTGCACCTGCTGCTTCACTAGAACACTAAGTGTTGTAATGAAACACTGTGCCATAATAAATGACCTAAAACTACTTAATGTCTGAATGACTTTTATTTTTAAGATTACCAGTAGAGTTTAGTGCAACTACAAGGTAGAACATGTAAGGATATTATTACAGGGAAATATTAAATACCAAGTAAAACTTTATGTGTTATAGGTGTGTATGCAGTGCTGTGAGATGTAAAAATATCAGTTGAAATACAAAATTGAAAAAAGACAAAAAAAATATTACAGTTATTACGGTATTAAATATTAAGTAAAATAAACTATATACAATGTGTCTTTGCAGTGCAGGAAATGCAAAAATGTTTATCTGCATGTATCACACAGCCATGGCTCAGTGTCTGAGAGTGCCTGACTGAGTCCCACAGGCCTGAATGTGAGATTGAAGCCATTTATAATTCTGAACTCATTTGATGTGTGGGCGCTCACCACAAACTGGTTTTGAGAAACTTCTTTGTGTTCATATGGATCAACCCCTCCTATTACCGTTATCTTACCGATGGACAATAGTGTCAGGGACTGACGACTGTAGTGTCAGGGACTGATACATGCACAGTGAATGGTGATAGCTCGCGAGTCAAAGCGATTTTTCTGCAATTTCCCCACTGATGCATTAAATGAATATTATCATTATTCTGAGATTCATAATAAATTAAATCTGCCTCTATAGTTTCATGTCACACCTTGCACATATAACTGGCATTTGCAACACAGACGTATCTGAGTGAACATCAGCACGTGCACTCAAGTTCATGCCAGGACTTCTGCACACTCTGAATTTAACTTGTCAGTGTGGAGTTACAGTGATCCAACATAATCATCATCAAATGAGAGAAAACAGGAGAATGTTTCTGACTGTTGGACTGATTTTTAAATAGGAGCTTAATGTAACTGCGCAATTACTGCCACACTCGTTTATCTGATCGCCTTAACATTTTCTTTTTTCTACCGGCCATTTGTCGGTGAAAATGTAGCTGTGCTGGGGAGGGGACGGTGAAGAGCACAGGAGAGACAGGTGAGATATTTGAAACAGAAAAAAAACCCAAACTGGACAATTAGTGGAACTATAGGTGTAAGTTAAAGAGCCAGTAAATGTCACCACCTAATCCCACATCATAATTGCAGGCTCCTCTGCCACCCAGGGACAATGCCATCAATCATTGCCAATTGCCACGGGGAGACATAGGACAATTGGACAGTGAAGCAAATCGCCTAGCCCTATTGACTGCTCCCTTATTTCCCAAGTGGTCGCCACAGCAGATGGATTTGCATGTTAGATATGACACTGAATGTCATTCCTGATGCAACCCTTCTTTTTATCCAGGTTTGGGACTGGCACTAGGAGTACACTAGCTTGTGATCCCCAGAGGCTGGGTTTGTGTCTCCTCCCAGTCTTAAACCACCGCTCTTTTGCATGTAAGACGAACGTGTTAACCACTACATCATGGAGTAGTTAGTGAAAATGGTTTACTGAAGTACAACAAAACTGATACCATAAAAGCAAGAATCAATCAGCTGATTGACAACAGTTATTCAACCTCTAGCACTCATCTCGTTATGAAAACCCAGTGGTCAAAATATGACCCCAAATGCACCAGTTTGTAATGAATATTTTGGATTTTGGGATCCGTTTCAGTGCATTCATCCAACATTTAACAATAAAGAACTGTACACAAAGGGCATCAAGGTTAATCTCTTATGTTCCGTCTGTGCTGCGATAATTTTTTCATCTTCTGAGTAGATTTCTTCAGTAAAAGAAGTTACACTTTCTGTGATAATCTCTCAAATGTTTAAATACTGTTGCTTCCACAACAGAAATATTTCTGTGACATCACCAAACCAAAGTCTTCCAGCTAATTGTGCATTAAAATGTAAAGCTAACATCATTTAAGGAGCTAGCTATGCCTTTTCATTACCGGGGCATTCTTGCATTGTCTTCTTTACAAAGACACTACGAAGGTTTAAGGTGAATATTTGCAGCTGGTAGGCGCTAGCAATGGCTGCTCTGGCCACAGCACCTTTACTCTTGCCACACTTTAGCAACACTGCCACACCCATATTCCATGTTCTGATCTTCTTGTGACTGAACTAACCAATTAGAAGCTGGAAGGTCTCAGGCTGGGATAAATGTGTGAAAATGACAGAGGTAGGTTAAGCACATTATCATAATTATTTTTAAAGGTGCATATGTATGTAAATACTAAATCTAAACATATATATCCATAAAGTTAAATTTGTTTTTATAAATTAAGTGGAATATATATTCACTTTTGAATCTTACACTACTGTACATTATACTTAATACGTCATTGCCATTGCATGCAAAAAACACATACAACAAAATTTACTAAGCTGTCGTCACAGCGGAGTGTACCATAAAGCCCATAAAATTACAATAATAAATACCATACACAATAATATTGTACCTACAGTCTGATTATAAAAGACAACAATTGTAAAAGCAGTATATGAGACCGGGGGGGCTATTCAGTATGCGCATGGCTGTATGATAAAATCCATTTCTCAGCCTAGTGGTGCAGCAAAGCCCTGTAGCGCCTTCTTGAGGGCAGCAAATCGAACAAGATCGTCAGTATGGATTGCATATATGGATCGTGTTTTGTTTTTTGTTGTTTTAGGAATATTTATATAAATGTGGATTTTTAGTGCTTTGGAAGTCTGTTGCAGTTTTATTATGATGGTCTAACACGTGTTGTATATGTATTTTTTTTTCCATTGATTTATGATATACTCACTACTCTTTGCAATCCCAATTTGCTTTCCAGTGTCACCTAAGAACATCCCATCCAATAAAATCCAGTCCAAAAGCCAAACAAACTGTGTGTTTTACACCACCATTGGACCAATGGCGGTGTTCAAATGTGGAACAAAGACTTTGTGCTGTGGGCAGCAAAAGCTTATTTAACAGTCTAGAACTACATGAAAGCCCCTGATGAAGGAGGGGCTTTGAGGTTTTCTCTTGAGTGAGATTTGTCTGGGCAGAACGACACAGATCCTGAGAGTGGGTCCTCTGGATGAAGTCTCTTTAATCTTCCATATGTCGCTTTCTTCCAGTTCCTTTTAAAGTTTAAATATCTGCAAAGCACTTTGAAACTGCTCTGAATAAATTGTGCTATTTAAATAAATTTGCTTTGGCTTTGCCTTCACGATGCAAATGAACAGGTCTATCTCTCAACTTAGCTCAAACTCACAGTCATGCCTGTGTTTAACAGAAAAGGTGCAGCATGGCAACAAAGCTGAGTGATTATAATATAGGAAACACAGACTAATAGACGATTATGTAATAAACTGCAGGCTTTCTGGAAGAGGAAGGAAATGCACTGTGGACTATGAATACAATACCTGAAACTAAACAAATAGCAAAGGTCTCAAAACAACCAAGTGTGTGTATGAAATGTAGATGAAAAGGCTTCCAAACTCCAGCAGCAACAGAAAAAGAGGGAAACAATCTCAGGGCTCGCCTACTACTGCACTGTTAGTTTGATTGACACCAGAAGATGAAAAGATTTGGGTTTGTTTTTTGTTTTTTTTACAGAGAACCTTTACATGGGTTAGCTCTGTGTTTCTCTTCTAGAGAGAGACTGTGCCATTAACGCAAACAAAAGTGAGTTTTTGCACATGAACTGAATCTAATTCACAGCACTGACCCTGTACAAGTGCACATAATAACCGCTTACAAGCCTGTGTTTGTTTGTTATATGAGACATGCATTTTTAAATCCATTAAATGTGAATAAGAGGTTCCAAGTAGGGTTGGGCTGATAGTTCTGATCGCCGATAGCATCACCGCCGGGTCGCAGAGGAGGTTATCCAACCTCCATAATGCAAAATCTGTGACCCGATTGCGAAAAAATTCTTTTTTTTTTTTTTTTAAATAGCCCACGGGTGAGAGAGAAACACACCTGGAGTTTATTTCTCACTTGCACCATGAAGCTTACACCTTGAAATACAATGCTGATTGATTTAGCCAACTGTAATTAATTAGCATAAGTGGCTGGATATACACCTGGTGGAAAAAAAGTTACCAAAAAAAGTTACAGGGACTGTATAAAGGAGTGTCTCTGCAAATGCACGGTCATATTGAGCTCTAGCTTTTAAAAAAAAAAACAACAAAAAAAACCCAAACTAATAAATATGTTCCTGTTTTCCTTCATTTGATAATGATGTTTCAGTGTCCCTGCTCCACACACACACACACACACACACATTAACGTCAAAGAGCGCAGACGTCCGTGCATGAACCTGTGTACGTGTGTGCATGAACACGTGCAGGTGCACACCCAGACACGTCTGTGTTGCAACTGTCTGTTATATGTGGAGATGCAACATGAACCTGTAGCGAGGCAGAATCCATTTATTATGAATAAATAATGATATTAATTTCATGCATCAATGGGGAAATGAGATTAAACAAAAGAATGCTTTGATTGGTGAGCAATCGCCACTCACTTTGATCGTCATCGTCCCTGATATCATCGTACATCAGCACAACCCTCGTTCAAAGTGAGGTACTGTAGATGAACCTGTTGGGTGCAACAGTTTACAAAGTAGCACGTTCATAACGAGTAACACAACATGTTAGTTTTCCCATTCAAGCAGTCTGTTAAGCTCAACCGTACAGTGTGCAAAATGTCACCACTAGATGTCAGTAGATTGCAGATTGCGGTCAACTGAATTGTGTTGTTACCCCTCCCAATTCAAGAGTATAATCCTAGCTATGGTGGCTGCTGCAGGACAAACACTTCAGTCAACCAAGAGAGATCCAAAACATTAAATTTAGACAGTACCCCATAACAGCCGCGGTCGGCCAGTGTGTTTTTTTTCATCTACTGTTTGCGTATAACAGCATTTTTGTACACACTATATACTTGAATAATATTAACACTTAGCAATAAATCAGGAATAAAAAAAACAAAAAACGAATATGTGTCAGTTAAATATTTTGAGGTATTTTACATTTTTACGACCTCAAAATCACGGGCCGCCGTTCGTCTGTAGTGAGTGTAGGCTGGCAGTCTACTGTTCACCTCAGCTGTCAATATGCTGGGTGAGAAGCATCCAGGTGTATTTACTCTGGAGGAGGCTGTAAAACTTTGTGAAAGGAGTCTGATTCGGGTTGATGAGTCAGTGACCGATGACAGCGATGAGGTGAGTTGTTGAGGGTATCCTGAACTTTTTATGTCGGTAAGCGCTGCTGTTTTTGCTGCTGTTAGCCGGTGTTAGTGAATCTTTATTTGAAGTGGATCCACCATTGTTGGACTCGGACACTTAGTGAATAAACTCTCATATGATGTCAGAATATAATCAAACTGTTTATCAAAGGGAAAGTGTGATTTTTAGGACACTCAAGTCTTACATTAGTTGGCATAATATTAGCTTATAACCAGCTGTTGTTGTTGTTGTTAGCTGGCTTGCTGTCAGCTGCCCAGAGACAGGAGGGTCGCATGTCTAATCTGCTGACAATAAGTAATTGTGACAATATCGGAATTAAAAAAACAGGTTTATGCACGTTTTTGTGTTTTAGAGCCCTGACTTCAGTTCAGGAGATGAGGCTTGAGGTGAGGAGGATGAGGATGAGGTGGAAATGAGGGAGGAGAGAGCAGTGGTGAAGGAATCTGCATCATTCTAATAGAATCCTATTGGTGTATAGAAGGTTAGTTTAAATTACCTGTGGAGCAGAAAGCAGGTGACTTCAGCATCACTTTTAAAATCCTTCTCTCTCTGCAACTCCTTCCATCTGGGAAAGGCTACTGTGTCAATATTTCCTCTCATTTATGCCAGTCTCCTTGTCTCTTTCCTTGGTGTTTTCGCTTCTTTGGTGAAGG
>VVAS01099641.1:2997-14277 GCA_015103295.1 Ptychochromis oligacanthus | reverse complement strand
CAAGAGTAGAAAAAACTGTGATAAACTGAATGTTTAGAGCAGTGTGCAACCTGAGCTTTGGGCTCACAGGGATTACGGTACATACACTGAGCTCATGTTTAATATGAACATCCAGCACAGGAACAGGAGATATGTGACAGGAAGTGAGGAGAAGAAGTTTAGAAGTGTAAAAATATGATTGTTATATGAAGCCTCAGAAACAGGAACATGACAAAGAAAACAGCCTTATTCCAGACGTAAATTAAAAACTGTCATTATGTGACACTGGTTTCATTGGTTTTGGAAGTATGGATCCTCCATGCTGTTCTCCTTCCTCCTCCTCCTCCTCCTCCTCCTCCTCCTCCTCCTCCTGGCCAGACTCATTTCAGCTCCCACACACACTCAGCCCTGGAGTTTGTTTAAGACTCAAAACCCGCCCCATAAAAGAGCCATTTCGGGGTGAATGGAGAGGTCTGTTAGAGGGGCTGGAGGACAATGAAATGGGATCAGTGAGCAGCGGATTTAATTAATCCCGGGAATGAGGAGAAAACAGGAGAGACCCAGCTGGAGATCACAAGCCCAGTTCAGCCCTGGCTCGAAAACCAGCAGGGCCGGATCAAAATACTGCCACAGGAAGACTGTGGACCTCTGTGACCTTTGACCTCTCTGTGGGACAAGCATGGAGATGTGTTAAATATACTAAAGTATTAATAACAGTCTAAAGAATTTCCCAGTTTGGTACCTGAATCTGATCCATTTGTTTGTATCTTTACTGAAACCACATGTTAAAAAGAAAAAATCCTCTCAAATCTTTTGATAATTTCAAAATCTAAAATTATTCATTCATATTAGGAACAATCTGATGAAACAAAAGTAAAACTTCTCATTTGAGGCCAACATTTAATATTTCATAATTTGAGATGTTCATCAGTTCAGCTTTGAAAGGTGTTTTGGAGGCAGTGAGCTGCTGTTGGCTGCAGGCTGTAAACAAACTGAACCTACAGGTGACCTGCAGGATCTGAGCCTGACGCACCCTGATGGTTTTAGACTGGGATCAGGGAAGGATTCAGAAGAATAACCAGGAGCTCAGTATGACGTGAGAATCAGGCAGCAGTGCATGGAAACCAGTGAGGTCATTATCAGTCTCATTTTCCCAGCTTCACTTGTTACAGCTTCACTCTAATGGTGCGTACAGGCAAAGCACAAGAAAAATCTTTGCAAAGATTTTGTTTTTGTGTAATTTTCTTTCTTCTTTTTCACTCATATTTTATTGGTTGACCGTTTGGTGGTTTTCTTCTTTTATTTGTTCAGTGGTGTCTTTTTTAACAGTGTCTTGATGTATTCTCTGTATCTCCTGGCGACAGTTACGCATTACATCTTACCAGACATCAGTAAAAGAGAAGAAAATGTATATTTTAAGACAAGAAATAGTTCCTTAAATTTTTTTTGATATTTTTTTTATAACTTATTTGAATATTTCCCAAACTCTCCACCCCCTGATTCCTGACTCCAAACATCCTAATAACTCTCGAGCCCCCAGACTTTGAATTCCAGACTCCCACCTCCTCAAAAAACCCGGCTCTGGACTCCAAAAAAAAAAAATTCCCAAATTCCAGCTCCTCAACAGCCCAACTATCTTCCACCTACAATTATCCCCCAAACGAATAAAGATCAGTGGGTTAGTGCAGGTAAAATCACTGCGTTACCTGTTTTATTGTACTGCTGTCTGTGGTGCGTTGCATCCTACATGATGCTGGTAAAAAGAGAAAAAAAGAGAAAATTAAACTTTTTAAGGTGAGAAATAGTGGCTATTTTAAAAAATAATTTAATGACTATTGAAATATTCTAAAATCATGACCTTCCATAGTTGTGGATGAAGACCAGCTTCAGGCCTGTTTTCCCCAATGATGAAAATCGGGAATCAGGAAAGGAAATCATAAACAGTCGGACATGAAGCATTGGTAGGAACCTTCTTTTTCACCAGGGTGGGAACTTCCTGAAGCCTCTTTGTTCGCTGAGCTGCGTGACTGACAGATATATTGATTATCAGCTCGTTGCTGTGACGATTAGAGTCCTGCAGAGTCCTCGTCGGACGTCATGTAGTATGATAATTATCTGCGCTGCAGAGACAAACACTCCTCCACCCGGAGAATCGCGCCCTCGGCACGTCCTGTAGGTGAGTGACAGGTGACGACGGCTGCTGAGGGACTCTGTCCAAACACGCTCCCTGACCTTTGACCTCTGGCTCGCTGTCAGACTTACCTCATCAGCAGCAGGGTTAACCCTTGGTGTGCCTCATCGGGATATTAGAAACTGTAAAGTTTGTAGCTGTGAGCTGAGGCTCCCTCAGTATGACCACGGCATGCTTTTATTCCTCCGTTTAATTATTTATTTGTTTCAGTTAAACACAGATTATTCCTCAAACGAATTCCTTTGAATATCCTTATCGTTCATGTGAGTGAAGGCTAAGCAGCTTTTAATCTAATTCATGTTGCACATCAGGTCTGAGATTAAAGGAACATTTTATAAAGGATGAGGAACATCAGCGTCAGCAGGATCTAACATTTCTGCTTTAGTGAGCGTTACACTGGAGGCGCTGGAAAAGGAAACCGATAATTCTGGATTCATTAAAACTGATCAAAAACATTTGAGGTCAAAATTTTGTTAAAAAAAAATCTTATTCTTACGTGAGTGGTGCCGTGACATGTCCGAATACTTCATCAGATGACCGGTATTTACTGCATCCATATGATTTTTTTACTATTGCCTTGTGCTGAAAGTCTTTTAAATAACAAAGGGAGTTAAAGCAGTTGTGTCTGATATGAAGTCAGAAAAGCACAGCCGGCGGAGTGCTTTGTGCCTGCTGATACATCATCAGCTGCTGTTAGACACGGTAACGGTGTGGTTTCTGTTCAGCCGGGTGTTTGATTAACCGCACTCTGTAAATCAGCCCCATTACGAACCAAACGACGACATCCACGCAGTGTTCAAGGTGACGCTTCCCGAGTCAGTCAAACACGTGTGGCAGCGATAAAATATATCAACCCCAGAACACTAATGTGCAGTTTTGAAAAGTTAGGGAATCGTTAAGGAAAAAATTCCTAAAAAAAAAAAAAAATGGAACTGGGAACTTGTTCTTCAGTCCTCCCATTACTGGGACATGTGAGCCTTATCCAGTGAAGACACAGTCTCCATGCATCACTGACAACTTTGGGAGAGATAAACACCCATTTTGGGTGAAAAACACCCGACGTTAGTGTTCTAGGGTTAAAGACGCCTGAAGCTCGTTATCATTAAACACTTTTTTAAAAATATTTATTTATTGTGCATATTTATGTCTTTAAATAAACTGGTATTTTTGAAGGAAGAATGTGAAATGAAAATGTTCAGACCTCAAATGTACTTCAGGCTGTTGGGTTTTCTGAGAGGAAGTCCAGCCTATAAAAAATTTGCCATAAAAAGGCAAATTTCAAAGATTGTTTCTCATGATCATTTTTTTTTTAAATTTCCAGTCTGCTATATTAATAAGTACACTTTAGCTTTAGAAACTGTAAATCAGTGCATTTTGTGATGTGAAGTTATAAATAGCTGCGGTCAGGTTTCTTTTCCCTCTGCAGACTCCTTTGATGTGAACTCTCAGAGCTGTTGGCCTCCATCACGTTTCTCCTTCAAACGTTTTTCTTCTGTTTGTGACTCGAGAACTGAGACCAACCAATAAAACATATTTCCTTTCCTCCACGTCTCAGTTTCACATTCGGTGAAGTTAAGCTTCTTCTTTGCCTGAAAACAGCCATTTTATGAGCAAACGCTGAAATAAGGACGTGTCCGTTTGTGGTTAGGGATGGGAAAGGAAGTCAGGCTCATTCAGGTGCTGACTGATGCGTGCACCTGGCTGAAGTGAGAAATTATCTTTAGTTCAGAAAAACTTCAGATATTATGAGTTCAGTTTGTTTTCAGTGTGGATCCCTGTTTCCTAATTTAACTCCTTATCTTCTTTTTTCTTCTTCCTTCAGTTTGTTGGAAGCTGAAGATCAGATTCTTGTTCACACATGAGTGATTGTCCTTGAAATCACCTTCCTGATTCCAGATTCTGATCTCTCTCCATGAATCGGAAGCGTTGGGTCCGAGTACGGCTGTTTCCGTCACGTGTTAAAAACGTGTTCACATGTGATTTTACCTGCAGAGTGTCTCTCTTTGTGAAACTTTGTGTTTTCCTGGACCGTGAGCGCCTCCGGCCTGCCATGCCTCCTCCTCCTCCTCCTCCTCCTCACCTCCTCTCTCTGAAGCGGTGTCAGGTAGACGCTGTAAAAGCAGTGCAATGGATACCTCCTCACCTGCTCCTTCCCTGGGACCCCTGCTGAGAGCAAGCTGTTGTTCTGCAGCTCCTCCCCCCTCCTCACCCCAAACACACCTGTCCACCTCCCACCTCCACTCTGCAAACCCGCCTCTGGCCTGGCGCTTCAATTATTGACGAGTCCTAAAGAAAAGTTCAGACTCGGTTTTCTGTGACAGGACTTTTTAAACACTCTTTGATCCACTGAATAATATTTTTAGATTTTTGTCACACAGAAAAGTTTTAATGATTTTATTTAAATAAAAACATCCTCAGAATCATTCTTTATGAGGCTGTTCCACGTTCATGAGAGGGAAAAAGAGATTAACCAACTATTTTTGTAATCATTTTACTCAACAAGACTCCTGGAGTCTTTAAGTGATGTTCAGTGATCCAACAGGCACTGATTGATTGATTGATTGATTGATTGATTGATTGATTGATTGATTGATTTCAGGTTACAGAGTTTATTTGTTCAGACTCTGCCCACCATCTTCTATTGTTTGACTGAAACGTAAAGTACCCCATCATCTGCATACAGCATCACCTGTCCGACGTATTCCCGCTGCAGGAGTGAGTGATAACACAGCCTTTCTGTTTCCTTTGCGGTGGCTTACCTGGCTCACCAGGTGATTCAGTCATAAATTCAGTCTTAAATTCAGAGCTTGCCAAAACAACAATGGAGGGAAGTTAAGGATGTAGCTACGACCGTCACTAGAGTCTAACAGATTTGAGTTGGTTGCTGTTTGTTGTGTCAGTCTTTGTGGGGAACTTCATGGTGCCGATCCTGTTGCTTACCTCTCAAAACTGGAGCTTGTTGTTTTTGTCATCATGCAAGTTAACCAATCAGCACTGAGCCCCGCCCACGTGTTTTTTGAGGAGCCCTGAAAGAAGTCCTTTGTTTGCTTCCTGTGGTCTAAGGTCACAAAGGTGCAGGTCGTCCTAAAACAGGATGGAGGCACCTCCCTGTGGAACTCTGTGACTCTACAGGTTATTGATTATATTCCAGTTTAAGTGTATTGAAACAGACATGGTGCACCAAGGACTGGATGAAACAACAATCTCCATGAGCTCCAACCAAAGGTGATCAGCTAAAGAATCATTTCTTACACAGCAGATGTCTCAGTGACTAAAATCAAACAGCTGAATTTTTTCTAAATACATTAAGAAATTAAATTGAAATTTAAAAGACAAATAAATGCAGAAGCAAATATAAAAAGACATTTTAGTTTGTCACATTTTAAATTAATGACTACATTTAGTTTTAATATTTTGATGCATTTATTTATTTATTTTTTCATATATACCTTTATCTATAATCTTATATCTCTGTTCTTTAGTGAAATTACAAATTAAAAAGTGATTGAAACATAAAAATTTAACAGCATTTGACCCTGTTTACTCTAATTTATGACCTGACAAAATCTAAGATGTAATGTGCAGCTAAAATATCACAAATATTGTGGAGTAAAGTGTACATTTCCCTCTCGGATGCAGTGAATAGGAGCAGTATTTTCTCTGTCTCTCTTTCCCAAAGTCATAACACAGGAGCTCGTCAACGCTCGGGCCTTCATATCTTTCAGTCTTTCACAGATTTTTTTCCTGTAAAAAGTATGACTATGAGTTCAGCTGGAGTTACAATGTGATGTTTTTCAGCGATGTTACAGTGTGAGTTCTTACTGAGGTCAGCCTGCACTTGAATTCATGTGTTTAAGAAAGCAGCTGAAGCCAGAGAGCGGCACACATGCTCACAGAGGAGGAGGAGGAGGGGAGGAGGTCCCGTGGTTTGCTATCTGTGCAGGACTGTAGCTAATAAAACTAAACTGGGCCTGAGGGGAAGCGGCTGAACTTCCTGTAGCGGTGGTATTTATTTATTCGGAGGGTCCGTTTCAGGTCTCCAGAGTCTGCCGTAAACAAAGAGCTCTCCTCCTCGGTCCAGATCGCCTGCTCGACTCTGATTTATTTATAATTCCCTGAAACCACTCTGCGCTGCAACCCGATCGCTGCGAGCTTGTGAAAACGTCGCTTTTCCTCGAGATTTGCTAAAAAGGAAGTTCTCCTTTCCTACACCGTTTAATTCCAGCCCTCGGCCACGCACGCAAATAAATACCTTTCTACTTTAAACATACACGGGATCATTAATTTAGCCCATCTGTTCCCCTCTCCGCAGCACAAACACATTTGGCTCATGTTGCACTGATAAGTGGGACGCTGTGAGGAAAGCGATGAAATAAACAGATCTGACGGCTTGAATCTTTTTCACACTCTTGAGAGGCAGACGCTCTGAAACGAGGCGAAGGGAGCTGGATTGTCTGCAGTGCAGCTCACACACCGACGAGCCGAAGCGGCTAAAACGTGCAGGTCACTCCCTGAAACATGAGGTCAGAGGTCAAGCCTCATTTCAGTTTGAACTGGAGTCAGACAGTTAGAAAACACGGCTGCCTGCAGAGCAAAGTATAACAAACCTGTGATGCACAGCAGGTCGCACAGGAAGTGATTTCAGTCCCTTGCTATAGTGAGAAAATAACCCGAGTGGCTCTCAGGACACCAAGTTCAACGGTTCACTCACATCAAATCTCACTGCAG
Organism: Ptychochromis oligacanthus; assembly: GCA_015103295.1. NCBI lineage: Eukaryota > Metazoa > Chordata > Actinopteri > Cichliformes > Cichlidae > Ptychochromis > Ptychochromis oligacanthus. Next base: position 7,379 of record VVAS01099641.1, on the reverse strand, counting down.
GTTATGAAATGCAGGATTTAATCTGTTCATGTGTTTGTGGACATTAATTTCACCTTTTTTCAGTCACATGAACACAGTGTTGGTCAGTCCGGTCTCACATCCACTGAATCACGTCCATGAAGTTTTTAAAGAGTGATTCAGTCTAAATTTGGAGGATGGAGGTGTTAGAGCTGTGACTCATTTCATGTCAGAGTCATTTCTGCATCACTTCTTCTCTGTTTGGTGGTAATAAACCTGGTTGGCGTTGTTGTCCTTGTGAATGATGTCACAGTTGCCGGTTTGGTTTGTCGTGCACCTCCTAGGTTTTGAAACAAGGTGTGTGAGCAGGTCGGTCGATACAGGCCTTTCGATGATAAATCAGCATGTAGGTTCTCAGTCATCCAGGTCATGGGAGTCTCAAGAGTTTGAAAAGAAGGCAACGGGACTTTCAGAAACCTAAAGAAGTCCAGTTGGCTTGTTTTCAAGCTCTCATGGTTATGATAAATCAGTGCAGGAGCGCACAGATTCTGTTCTGCAGGAAACTGAAAAAGCCTCAGTCATCAGTTGTTTCCTGTTTGCTCTTCTGTTGCTTCTAACACTGAACAGGTGACTAGTTTGAGTTGCAGAAACTTCATTTAGAGTCGGCTGCACCTGCACCGCTGGTTAAATGGTTACCGGACTTTGCTGATGTTACAGTTCACGCGTGATGACCAACACGCCAACCATAACCGCAGCGTTGGAGTTGGTTTTAGAAAAAGATCAGATCGGTCCCCTCAGAGAAGTCCTGACATACATCGAGCAGACAGAAAACATTTCTCCAGCGTAAACATGTTCGTTTCAAAGTCGTGCTCACCGCAATGAAAGTTGAGACACTTCGTGGTCATGATGCACGAACAAATAGATGAATTTCTCTGACTGTTCAGTTTCTCTGACAAACGGTTTGTTGTGCTCAGAAAGAATTCTTCTGTGAGCAAAGATTCAGGTTTCTGCTGTTTGTTGTGTGAAAAAAAAGAAAAAGAATACAAGATGGAAATGGTTTTCACAGCTGAAACAAATACAAAACACAACTTTATTGATATGACAAATATTTGAAGCTTGGACAGTTTGAGATCACACAGAGAAACAACCAGAGCAACCTGTCTGCATTTGGAAACGTTCACAGGTTGAGCAGTTTCGAATCGCTATCATCGAGAAGCTCCGCTGGGTCGGTCCTGCTGGGACCGATGGAGTTTCTGTGTCCCGGTAACCGCTGAAATTAAAAATAACTCCCCAAATAACTCTGGAGGCGTTTCAGGATGATTGCTGCTGAGAGCTGCATGTGGAAAATGTCCCGACAAAGTCTGAAGTTCATGAGTGAAAATGTTTAATAGTTTAATGGTTACTGAACGTAACTGGAAGCAGAAAGGGGGAATGACGTGCACCAAAGGGCGAAATCGAACCCAGGAAGGACTCACTGTATGATAACTGTATGAAGATGTCCCATCTTTTCTAAAAATCAGCTCAAATCTCCTTTACAGCAGAGACCTGCTGGGCGCAGCAGCAAAAAAGAACATGTTGATATAAAATCCAAAGTAAAGTCAGAATAAGGAACATAGATTAGAAAGAGACACGTGGAGATGCTGAAGCTCTTTTGGCCTTTCAGGTTGATGTAAATCATCTAAAGGTGAGCTCAGACGGAGAGGAGACCCCGTCCTCAGACCAGCTTTAACTGGTGAATCCGTGAATGCTTTCATTTCACTGTTATTACTTTTAACATGTCCTGTGAGGGATGCTGTCTCTGAAGCAGCTTTTCTGTACAAACTGAAACCCGAAGCAGGAGAAACAAAGAAGAAGAAAATGAAACCTGTGCGAGTGTTCGGAGGGGACGGTGTGATTAGCAGCTCTGAGGCGGACCAGCTGTTGTTGCGGAGTGCCTCAGAAACAGCTGAGTGACATGTGAGGGCCGGCTCTCCCGAGGATACCAGACAGTTGTTGCTCGTTGCCGAAACATCTGGATGGCCAACTGAGGATTTGTCTCGCTCGCCCTTCGGCGACGGACGAGCCGGCGGTGTAATTGTAAGATTTAGGGGAAAAAGTTTGGAGGGAACTTGATTTAACCCTGAAGAACAGAGTTTTGGAAAGTGGCTTCAGGGCTGAAGGGGAATATTCCCCCATCAGGAAGAGCTCAGATCAAACAGGAAATGACATCTGATTGGCCTTAAAGTTGTAACAGACGAGAGAGGAGCTGAGATCAGCCTGGGAAAAATATTTCATCTGCTCCAAGTTTAACACACCACTAATGAGCCAATGAGGAGAGGAAAGAGCACAGATGGAGTGAAAAACATCAAAGCAGATCCAGCTCTTATTGACTGGATCGTTGAACGTGTTGATCGATGATTTGAGCCGGAGCAGAACGTGAAGCTGCAGTTCTCCGTCCGTCACATGTGACTTCCTGCTTTATTAAATAAACATCAGGTTCCTTTGTGATTCTCTCTAACGGTGATGAGTCACATGACACACCGTAAACTGCCTCCCCACACATCGCTTCCTGTCAGATAGCTCCTGCTGCAGTGGTGGATGTTCATATTAAAGTTTCTAATAATGACGTCAGCGTGAGTACAAGTGGAATAAAAACACAGAGCTGGAAATGAGCAGAATAATCCGAACTAAAAACTAAAACCGGTGAGTTGACTAACCTCACGATGCACGATGTTCCCTGAGCGCTCGCCTCGCAGCTCTGGGCGACCCGCTCTGATGAAAATGAGCTTTTAGCTGTCTGCCTTAAAAATACGGTTGGTTGGAAAGGTGTCCTAACAGCGTTGGGTGAGTTTTTAATCCCAGATGTTCAAACATGCATTCAGATTTCAACGTAACCCTGCAAAGTGAGATTTTTCTTGTAAGTTTGTGAGTTTTTTTCACACAGATTTACAACTTGAATCTAAAAAAATGTTAAATATCCTCTGAATATTGTGATCATGTCCTGGGCCCCTATTTATGTATTTATTTATTTATTCATTTATTTCAATTTTTGTCTTCCATAGCCGTAATCCAGATGTTCGGGGTGTTTTTGTCTCGTGTGAAGCCTTAAATCAGTCCGTTTAAACATGTTCCATCTGAGCAGCAAACCATAAACCACCTTTTAAACACAAACGTTTTAAACAGAGAAACTGAGAAAAGGTCCCGTCCACAGTTTAAAACAGATCGAGGACCGAATGTGGGCCCAGAGGAAGTTTTTCCTCTGCCGGCAGCTCACAGCTCTGCTTACATATTAACCTTCCTCTTGTGTTAGCTTTCTAACCTAACCTAAAACCTAAAAACGTAACGCAAGGGGAAGGTTAAACTAAAACAGTTTCTCGCAGCGCCGTCCAGTGGACGTCAGAGGAACTGCACACTGACGCATCAACGCTTTGGAGGTTCCTGCTTGTCCAAATATAGTAAACGAAGCTCCTGATGTGTTTGTCGTTGTTCCCGTAAGCGTGAGATGGCGGCGCGCTGACCTCGGCACATGTTAGCGACTGAGCTGTGTTGTTGTTGTGCGTCTCCAGCCTGAAGCAGACAAACAGACAGATTCCCATCCACCTGCTGCAGCCACAAGAGTGTGTGTGTGTGTTTGTGTGTGTGTGTTTGTCTCTGGCAGCTGCTCCAACCAGAGGCTCCAGTATGAATATTCATGATGCACCTATTCCCAGGAATCTCAGTCGGTCTGCAGCTGGACACACACACACACACACACACACACACACACACACTGAATGATGGTAAACATGGTTGTAAAAGCTCACGTGAGCCTCCTCAGACTGTCTTCGTCTGTACTTTTTACTTTGTGTTTAAAGCTCGTTGGTTCGGTCTGAGCGTCACTTCCAGCCGTTATAAACAGCTCATTCAGGTCCGTTTCTGTGTTGCCCGCAGATTTTTCATGAATAACACTTTGAATTGTGTGTTTTTGCTCCGGTTTGGTCTGTCAGGGTGCTCAGAAGCTGCTGCTCTGCCCTCTGATTGGTGCGAGCGATACTTGAAGCTGCAGCAGCTCTGCACGAGTTAAAATCAATCAGTTAATCATTTAATCTGTGCTTTGGATTGTATTTCCAGCTGTCTGTTGTACACATCTTTTCCATCTCTCAGTGCAGACACTGAGAGATGGAAAAGATGATAAACTGATCAAATCAAAATAGAAAAACAGGTAAACAGAAGCTCTCAGGTATGTGTGAAACAGTTCATTTCCTTTAATAATTTCATTTATGATTTGACTCATTCTGTTTGGTTACCAAAATGACTTATTTACGGTTAGCAGAAGATTACAGTTTGGGTTAAATTGCATTTTTTTACAAAATGAAGCACACGTTAGAAAACACGACTGTAGGTTTTACATGCACTTCTTCACACGACCACAAGAGGTCTCCTCATTCTGGGACGTCAGATAATCC
>VVAS01099297.1:7869-19326 GCA_015103295.1 Ptychochromis oligacanthus | reverse complement strand
CCAACAGTCTCCATTCAGGCAGCAGCTGAGGGTGCTTCACCTTTCAGCCCTGCTTAATTCAAACAGGCCACATTTTATTGTGCCCCTTTAGATCAAAAGAACCCGAGACTCCTGCTTCTAAATTAAATGGACACCAAACTGAGTCCTCTTAGCTTTAATTAAGGAGGAACTGGATAAGCTTGATCTAATAGATATTAGACAATTTTAAAGAATGCCAGAGAACTGGGCTCCATCACCATCATGACAGACTTCTGTTGACTCAGTTTCAACTCACCCACATGAGTACTTATTAGTGCCTGTCCAGGACTGATTAGATTTTTTTCTTCTTTACTGGAAGAAGTTGATTGAAGCTCAGCTTGCTCACTGCTGTGAAGGCGGGTATTAAGTCTGTTGTCGTGTTGGGTTTTATTCTGTTCCCGTGTGTCCAAATTAAGTTCATTCCCATGAAATCAATGATCACAAGGCAGCAGAGTTAAAAGAAAAAAAACTCCTTAAAATGATTCAGGTTATATGAGATCTTTTGGTTGTTTTTTTAAGTAATTACCTGACATGAATTTGAATATGTCCAAGTATCTAAACAGTTGTGGCCCAAGTTGTCTTCTGTAGTTTGAAACACCTTGTATCGGTTGGACGGGCTCCATGTTGCCATGTCGCAGCACCTGTAAGGTTTAGTCACAAACTCACAAACTGGCCATAAATGTGTCTCAAAGTGGCAACACAAGTGAGCTGTTAAAAGAAGAACAAGTTAAATGTGAATGAATCAGGGTCCCAAACACACATGCAGAAGCAGAGTCCAAGTAATTAGTATGTGTGATTAAAGGCAGCTCCAGGGGAAGAGTATTTAATTTGAATTAAATGAATCTGCGTCCTGTTATTGTTGGCCCAGCAGAGCCTGTAGTCTCTGTGGTTTGTTTGATTGATGGTGCCTACGTGGTAACGTGTTGTGTTCCTGTGACCTTGTGTGGACACAACTGTGTGGTGTTGGTCAGTGAAATGTAAACATAACACTTCTGACAGTAATTTCACACTACAGTAAGCTTGTTAATAATATACTATACTAATAACAGCTGAAGAAGCACAACTGCTTCCACTGGTTAAGAGCTCAGGGTCCTTACTGGACTTAAAGTTACAAAGTGGAAGCAAAAATTCTTCACTTTTAAGACAGCTCTAAAGATCAGAGTAGACATGTTTTGTTAACAAGAAGACACACATGAACATGGACCATCTGAGACACGTCTTCTTCTTCTTTCAGCTGCTTCCTTTAGGGGTCGCCACAGCAGGTCACCTACCTCTATCTCTCCTCTTCTGTCACACCAACCCTCTGCATGTCCCCCTTCACTACATCCAGGAATCTTCTCTGCTCTCTTCCTCTTTTCCTCCTGCCTGGCAGCTCCATCTTTAACATCCTTTGTCCAATATATCCACTGTCCCTCCTCTGCACATGTCCAAACCATCTCAGCCTTGCCTCTCTAACTTTGTCTCCAAACCTGAGCTGTCCCTCTGATATACCTCCACTTCTCCAGTCTCTCCTCCACCTGCTCCCTACTCTCTCTCTCTCTGTGTAGTGGTACTTCATTCATACTTATGCATGTACATGTATGTATATGCATGTATTTTTTTTATTCAAAAAGCCATAGGTTTTGGGCAATATGACAGATGTCTGAGTAAATCCTTGTCTGACTGGCTATTCCTGCATCTCTGATAAGTCATGTGATCTACTGTTAAACATTCTTATACTCTTGTGAATGTGTTTTGTTCTTCACATTCAATAAGAACTTCACTTCTTCTGTGTAGCAGAGCTAAGTTTCGTTCTTAGCAGTGTGATGAATTCAAGCCCAGATCTCATTATTCCGTCTTGAACAAACAGCCAAACAGACTGTAACACTCTGCATGCTCATTTTCAAATCATAAACTCATTAAAAACTTGTAAGTTTGCAGAGCGACTCCTGGTCGGAGCTGTAAAGGCTGTGAACTGCAAAGACATTCGCAGGCCTTATCCCTCCGAAGTGATTTTTAATTTATGCTCTCTGTATTGATCTTGGAAATGGGACCCCGGCTTTGTGCTCTTTGATGTACTGAGTACTCAGTGCGTGCTGCACATACTGTAGTGCATTGATGCTGAACAACTAAGACAGGCTCTGCTCAACCTCATTACCTTCTTACCCGGAGGTTCCCCCCCCGACATGACACACTTCTGCAGCGAAACACACAACCACATCAACCACTCTGGGTCACAGATTAAACATGGCTGTGCTTGAGTGAGGCCTTCTTTAGGTGCTATCATTAGACATGTGATGAATGGCTGTTTGAGAGAGCTGTGTGAGTGCTATTATTTATCGGCTCTCCACTGTCATGATGATAAATGCTATTTTTATAGTAGGTGTAATGCGTTTCCCATCCCCACTTTAAGCAAAAGGTGTTTTCATTGGCTCAGAGTTTAACCTGCACATTAGTGTTCAACGCAGTAATGTGTGTGTGGCATGTGCACGCCTAAAGCTGCTCTGAACACCTGCAGTGTCAACATAATGTGAACATCATGTCCATATTTTGGATGATGCTACTTTGAACAGATGTAAGTTTAGCAGTCAGCCACCTCAGTTAACATTTGCTAAAAAGCACTAAACACAAAGTGCAGCTGAGCCTGCTGGAAATATCATTAGTTTGGGTTATTAATAAATTCCTGCTAAAGTATTGGGCACATTTACATTTTAGCATGGTGATACCACTAAATTAAAAGTCAGGGCTTCACTACGGTTTTTATAATTCAGCCTGAGGTGAACATGAATGTATAACTTTGGACATCAGGTAAAAGTTTGCAGTCTTTACAGAGGGAAAAAGGGGTTTGGTACACAGGCGATCAATCTGACCAAGCAGACAGATGTAAGAGGAGCAGACAAAGTCAAAAATCAGGAAACAGAACTGAGTCAAAACATGAGGAGACACATGAATGCTAGATGGCAAGTACATACTGAGATGATGTGGAACTAAGGGTAAACACGACTTAAATACACAGGGGAGACAGTCAGAGGCAGTTGAAACACATTAGGGCTCAGCAGGTAATCGCACCAGGGGGGACAAACAAGAGGGCAGGGAGGAGACAGACCTGAAACAAGAGACAGGGGTGAGTAACAAAATAATACACAGAAAAAAGTGAAAAATATGTAATGAAAGAAAAACAGAAAATAGCATGGATTCAGCTGGGATCTCACAGTTGTTGAGACATTTCAGTTTGAAGCACAAGTGGCACTTGAGGAAAACTCCAGGGAAACATGAATGTGCGTACTCAGATCCAGCTTTCAGATATTTCAGTCTTAACCAAAGTAGTGCACCGATCAGCTGACTGATGTTGCCATCCTAAAAAGTACAAAAAAAAGGTTTAAACAGTTAAATACTACAGATGTGGCATGTTTCAATTCACCTCCTGCAAAATCTGCATTTTCAGAGAAATTTTGTGTATGGGCTACAATCTAAAAGATACATTCAAGTGTCCTTTGAACTTTTTTGGTTTCCCACTCTGTAACTTTACGTGGTCTGCCACTTCGTGGTCTGAGTTGCTGTGTTTGCTAAACACTTCCACTTTGCAATAATACCACTTACAGTTGATGGTGGAATATCTAGGAGGGAATATGTTGTTGCAACACTGGCATCCTATTACAGTACCACGCTTGAATTCAGTGAGCTCTTCAGTGACCTATTGTTTCGCAAATGTTTGTGAAGGCAGACTGCATGGCTAGGTGCTTGATTTTATACACCTGTGGCAATGGGACTGAAAACACGTGAATTTAAAGATTGAGGAGTTGTCCAGTACTTTTGTCCAGACAATGTAATATTAAATATATGTATACTGGATGGAGGCCAGGTTTTAACTTCAGTGTCTGTTCCTCTTGGCTCTATATTTAATGCAACACCACAGCATATTAGCTGTTACAATCTCTCACTATGATGAGCATAGTAATACATATGAATTTATACTGTGTATCATTATTATGGAAAATTGCTTGCCCTTTCTCTGTCGTGAGGAAGTGAAACATCAAACCTCAGCTAAATTGCTTGCTAAGCCCTTCGGGGCCACTTCCTGGTTTTAGTTAATTAGAAATGGTTTGATGCATCATTAGGTTTTGTCTCTGTGTGGCTGGCAGCATGAACCTACACTGAAATAGTGAATCCTCTCTAGACCGTGTCAGCTTTTGTAGGAGGTACAGGTTTCACCTGCTAAACTTTAGTCCTCTGGTATTTTTTTCAGAGAAGGACATTTATGTTCCTCAAGCAAGACGCAGATCATGTGACCACCCAGTTGTGGATTCGAATGAGAATTGCAGTTTTTTTCTTTTCAATTTTCCCATCTTACCTTAACATGTTTTTCTTCTGCTCAGATAAACCCCAAATAAAATCTCTGCACATATAGAGAAGAGGGTAAATGACTGATAAATTGTCACTTCACAGTTCAGGGGAGGCTCAGACGCAGAGGGCCCCGGTTAGTGTCGTGATGCTGGGTGATGTCTCTGTCCTCAGTAATTTGGTCACACAGTCTTTCTGATCTTTATCCACCATGACTTTGTTGACATTTTCTGGGATTCAGCTGGGACATTTGATGGCAACTTTGTGGTCTAATTAGGCCAGTCTCACTGATTTGTTCTCTCTCTCTTTGTCTTGACCTCTCTCTCAGCGGTTTATTATCCCAGCTACTAAGACTCAGAGCAGGTTTTAAAAAGAAATCCATATACCTTGGTTTGAGTATCCATCCTAAAGGCTCTTTGTGTCCATATAACCTTATGTCAGTGAGGTATTTGCCGTTCATAATTCTCCTGACAGTTAAAGCTGGGCTTTGTTGATATTTCAGAGATGCAAAGCTGTGCATCTCCTCTCTGCAACCTCCTGGCTGATAATTTATGATCTTGCCGTGGAGGCCTCAACCCACAGTCAAACATGGCCTGTCTGCATCTCTGAGAGACTTTTCTTTGTAAATCATAATGAGACAGCTTGTTACATTCCTATTACTGGAAATGTATCTGGCTCTGATATGCTGGATTTGTTTTAGAAAAAGATGAGTCCTAACCTTTACAATACTTTGTTTACAATGTAGACAGTTCAGGTTTTAACAAGCCTGTGCTGTCCCAGCGCTTAACTTAAAATGAATAAATGCATCAAAATCTGTGCACTTCTTAAATTAAAACGGCAACAACTCCCGTTTTTTTTTGTTTTTTGATTTTTTTTGTAAATTCCCTGCACTGATTCTGTGATGACTAAACCTTCCCTGTTTCAATATAGCATCTCTCCTCTGCGTGTATTGACGTATAGCTCAGCACCACCCACACACACACACACACACACACACACACACACACAATGCTGTACACAGCCTTGGCAGTACTGCAGCCACAGTGTGTGTTTAATCTTTTCCCTGGCGCCACTTCCTAGCTGAGAGCATTCCTGGCACCCAGAGGCCCAGAGGGGGTCGAGCTGTGAGCTGAAAGCAGTGTCACACTTCAGAGCTGGCAACTCGTCTCGTTACCAACTAAGCATCTCTCTTTTCCTCCTTTTTGGCCCAAAGTGCTTCGCTTACCCTCCGTTCCTTGAGCAGAGTATCCTTCCATGGAGAATGACCTCTTTAAAGGATGGTCTGGTTCCTTTCAGAGGAGATTCTCCTCGCGCTCAGTTTCCCAGCGCTGCGTCTACCTCTGGAGCGCTGCCTGAGTCCCCCATCCAAGAATGTGAATTGGCAGAGGACATAATTAAGGCGATGTCTCTCCTCATACATGGCCTAACCTTTAAGAGCCCCGGTTCATTGAGAGCTGTGTTGTTCTGGCTACTGTTGCTGCAGAGTGTTAGTTATTATTTGACTTGAATACATGAAATGGATTGTTGTTTTCTAATTTCAGGTTAGAATGTGTGCCTACAGTTTGCAAAATGGTATGAGAAAGTGTAATAACACCACTACTTTATGGTACAGTTTGACTATTTCTTTGTTTGTACAACTTCTAATGTTGAGAGTAGTAAGCAGCGGAGGCAACAACCTCAACGTCTACCTGTGAACCACACCTGAAGCAGACAAATTCCCATAACTGCTGCAGAGCCATTTGACCCAGGAATAAGTGCCAGTTGTGCCCTTTCCTGCTGAACACAGATGCAACATGTTAGTGGCTGTTAGTGGGTTTTATGGCCAGTGTGAATGGGGTTCAAACCTGCCAGCGATACCTGACTGTGCCCAGGTCAAAATAAAGGAGTTAATTGTCCGGAGAATTCACAGCAGTGAGCGGACGTCTTGTGTTCTGCCTCCTGCAATGCTCTGCCCAGGCAGCATGCAGGAGGCAGAAACCGAACCGAGTATTTCCAGGAGGAAAAACACGTCTGACATTTCTATTCCAAAAAGAGGCCCAAGGAAAGCGAGAGGACATAACACATTGAATAATATTAGGTAAAACTATCAAAAAGTAATTTCAGAGACAAATTGTAGCAGCTGAATGTGATTACAATGAGCCACTTGTGTAAGTTTGTGTGTCTAAGATCCTTTTTGTTCTATGACTGATGAAAACTTGGTGAGAAATTTCACCGTGACCATCTCAAGGTCATTAAGTGTGTGTAATATTCACAAAAATGACACATATGTACTGTTTCTCACAAATATTTTGCTTAAACAATTATAGCATAACTTTGCATTTAACCACAGAAAATTGGCAATCCTTTAAAAGGTTAAGCAAAAAACACCCCAAATTCTCTGGATCCAGATACACACATGTAAATATTTGATTGATTTATTTTTTATTTTAAAATCTTTAGATTTTAGACTGGAGGGAAGAAAAGAAATTTCATTACTGACTCTGGAAAATGCTTCTACTGTTTTCTAAAATGTTGTTGATGATAAATTACAAATAAAATAATCAACACATTATTCCATAATTATGTTACTCACTGTTTTCAGCCCTAAATACAGTCAAAATAGCATGGCCTCTCAGGGTTTCCAGTCACCAGGTTTGGAAATCCTGCCTTTAATGTTTAAACAGTGATTAATGAAAATAATCGGAAGTGTGACCAATAATGAAAACAGTTGTTAGTTGTAGCTTTTGTTTTGAATTAGTTTTTTCTAAAAGAGGGGAGAGCCCGACCGCCTTTGTCTTCTGTCTGTTATCTTCTCTACTCTTGTATGCAAACATTTCCTTGTGTACACAGGTGTGTGTGTGTGTGTGTGTTTACAGTAAAGTGTGAATTAGGAGCGACCCTGCTTGTTTTTGGCCTTTGATTTATTTCCCGCACTTCCTCTGCTTAGGCCCTGTATTATTACAGTGCTGGAAGCGCTTGAGTGAAAGCTGAGGGATTAAAGCCGTGTCAAACATGCTTCTCTGTCTCACTTCCTCTATGACCCCCCCTCCCTCATCTCCATCCCCCCTCCTCCTCCTTCTCCTCCCCACCTCCCCTTGGCACGCTGTGTTTAAACTTGTCTGGTGCCAAAACAGGGATCTGGTAACTTTGGGCAGTGCTGTTTGTGTGAGTTCTGCTCACAGGTTCTGCTCTCTGGCCGGCGTCCAGACGCCCCGAACAAAGTGTCCCATTGATGATTTTGGAGGGAGAGGCCGAGGCTTGTTTTAGTGACACATTTGATTTGATTAAGCCCGCTTTGTGTTTGCTCTCGAGGCTACAGAAACCTCCAGGCCAGCTAGATAGACAAAATGATAGTGGTCTCTTGCACTGACCTCAAAGTAAGTCTGTGTAGCTTTTTAAAGGCAGACTGATGTAAGCTTCCTATTGGAAAATAATAATGATTCAGTCTTCAAATAGAAAGACTCAAAATAATCAAATTCAGATTACGCTGCTAGCCCACGATTATTGTGGCCGCAGTAGCAGCAGTTCAGCAAAAGCCACTTAGGATTAACTACGACACACAAACTTTCACATCAGCCACATCATGACATTTTGCTCTAAAAGGCTTAAAATAGAAACTATGTCAAACTAAAAGGACACTGACATGCTTTTTGTCCCTTACTTTTTAAGCATTTTTAACAGTTTATAGGTATAATAAGTGATATATCTTACTATATTAAGATAAGGAAAAACCATTTGAAATAAGCAGTAAAAGCGTTATAATTCATATTTATGAATTATTACAAATAAAGCAAGAGATGTGTCAAACCTAATGTCTAAACTGTTTCCGAATGTAAAAGAACATTCAACAGAAATAAAGTGGTTTAGACCAATGCAATGCAAGCTGTTTGTTGTGTAACTGTGGGGTGACTTTGGCTATTTGTCACGGGGCAGAAATCCGAATGATCCAGGTTAAGAAGTACATTTGTCTCAGACGTTCTCTATCGGCTGGATATAGAGCAACACTGAAGCTGTAATAGACAACAAAACAAAGGTTTTGTGCTTGTTAGCCACACACTGGATTTCCCTGTGTGCTCCTTACTCACATCGAGGCTGTTTTCATTATAATTTTACTCCTCAGTGAGCAGTGCTCTGACTCTTGCTGTTAGAGACTTTCAGCTCATACTTGCTGATAAGCAGTTTTATTTTATTGCAAATGGGGTTACAATGGAAAAGCAAGCCAAAAAAATAAGCTCAGCAAAGTCTTAAGGCAGTGTAAACATTGGCTGTGGCCTAATATGAGAGTAAAGAGCTAACACACAAATTCATGCATTGCACAGTCAAGACTTCATGTACAAAACCAGGAATGAAAACACTGCATTCAAGGCCAAAGATTTTAACTGTATAGACGATTAAACACGACCAGGATCTGGTTTAAAAACAAGAGATCTGCTGAGCTGAGAAATGCTGCAACTGGTGAATTTGAGACTCGGGGCCTTCAGTATGGCATGTATAATGAAGCAGCATCTCTGCTTCCGGACAAAGAAAGCAAAGAGTGAGCTGTGAATACAGGCGTGAAATTGCTGATTAGAAAGTTGGAATGTATTGAAAGAAAACATACACTTGTTCTCTCTTAGTCTTGGCATTCATCTCTTATCTATTCTGGCATGAAAGTAGAAAAACACCCGTCTGAGCCAAGAACAAGTAAAAAAGGTGTTATTATTATCATATTCATCAAAGCATCAATTTGTACATTATTGTAGCTACTGTATTTGCTTCATTCCACCATTCTTAGTTGTTCTGTCATTTGCATTAAGAGCCATCCTGTTATACTGTTTTAACACTGACCAGAGTTAGAGTAGCAGCTGTAGAAATCCACCACCATTCACCTCCGTGTATCTTCATCTGTCCTGCCGTTACAGCTGTTTCAAGTGTTAACAAGACTGAAGTTTATATTTATACTATTTTTTAGAGGATAAAAACATCCTGTGATTTAAATGGCATGCCATATTTTTGACCCCCCTCAAATGTTTAATAATCTACCAACTTGCATTTCTTATTGCAGAGATCTGTTGTTGTCTAAAAACTATTTAAAACACATTAATGAACCACAACACTGCACAACATTCCTATATAACTGTGAACATTCGCACTTCTGAGTCACTCCTACATATACAGGCCTACTTTTGCTCCAAATGTTAATCCATGTCTGGAAATAGTCCCTAAACAAATACAGTACTTACTTTCCTCTGAGCAACATTAGTCTTAAACTGCTGCATCTCGCTGCTTTAAAAAATGCATGATTTCCTAAATGAAAGTAATTTCTTATAACATCTGATATTTGTGTCCTTATGAAGACCAGTTAGCTGAGCCTAAGAGGCACAGATCTTTGGTTTGAATCTTTTAAAGACATTTAGTGACAGCATAACATAAAACCTGGAGTACATTCAGCCATCTTCATCCAGCCCACACACCAGTAGTTCACCATCGTCCCCATCACTGTTGTGTTGGCTACCATGTTGAAGCCTTGAGTACAGCATTTTGGCCGTCAACGTGTTGTTTTTAGAGCTAGAATCGACTGTATTTGGAAGAGAAGGTGAAGTGCCAAGTTATCAGATATCTTAGTTAGCAAGCTGCATCCATAGACTGTATAAGAGCATCCTGCAGGCACAGATATCTGATAATTAGTGCTGCTAACATAAAAATAATACACAAATTTCGCTCACTGGAAAAAATGCAGCACAGAATTCTTGGATGGGGGTGTTAGCTGAATTAACTGCACAGCAAGCCATAATATTTTTCAGATAATCACATTTAAAATGCTCCAAAAGGCACCAACACCTCAACCACGTTTCAGAGGTCCACTTCAGTGCTTTGAATCAGTGCCTCATATCCTCAGCGGATATGAGGCCTAGCAGACAGCTGACAGCTGGTGACCTAGTCGACAACCGCCTTTCACTCAAAGCAACCCTTATAATGCATAACCTTTGGACAGTACAATGTAAGCAGGTTAGTTATATGAAAGTTCACCCCCTGTTCAGCTGTAGCTAAGGAGAAAAGAAAACATGCTTTTTAATGCTGTTTACTTGGGGACTCACTCACGTTTGGAGCTTTTTACCATTTCTGCAATGGCTTTCTCATCTGCAGCCATCTGCCCCAACCGTTTGCAGCAGATGGCTGCCCCTCCCTGAGCCTGGTTCTGCCGTAGGTTTCTTCCTGTTAAAGGGGAGTTTTTCTTTCCCACTGTCGCCAAGTGCTTGCTCATAGGAGTCATCTGATTGTTGGGGTTTTCTGTCTAATATTGTAGGGTCCTTACCCTATATATATAAATTGCCTTGAGGTGACTGTTGTGATTTGACACTATATAAATAAAACTGAACTGAATTTAATTTATTTTTCACTTGGTTTTAAGACATGCACTAAGAAAAGTTATAAAATTACCATCAGTCTGCTTTTTTTAAATTTTCTTTTTCTCCTTTCTTTCTCAGATGGTGTCCACTCAGTCTCAGCTCAGTGCCTTCTCCAAGTCACCATCATCACAGATGAAATGCTGTCCAACAGTATCACGTTACGGCTGGCCAACACGTCCCAGGAGCATTTCCTGTCCCTGCTGCTTGCTCAGTTCTTGGACGGCGTGGCCCGTGTCCTGTCTGCTGCCCCTGAAGATGTTGTGATCTTCAACATCCAAGATGACACAGACGTCAGCGCTCGCATCCTCAATGTCAGCTTGTCTGTGGCTGTGCCTGTGTTTGGGGAGGGACACCAGCGTTCTGGAGGACTCGGTCACGGAGGTGACAGACCCGGGAAAGGGGTCGAAGCTGGGGAGTTTTTTGGCTCGGAAGAGCTCCAAGAGAGATTGTATTTGAACCGCAGCCTTCTCGCTCAGATTTCCTCCCAGGAGGTTCTTCCCTTTGATGACAACATCTGCTTGCGCGAGCCGTGTGAGAACTACATGAAGTGTGTATCGGTGCTGAAGTTTGACAGCCTGGCGCCGTTTGTTGCGTCCGATACCATCCTGTTCAGACCCATCCACCCCATCGCCGGGCTGCGCTGCCGCTGTCCCACCGGCTTCACAGGAGACTACTGCGAGACTGAGATCGACCTCTGCTACTCTAAACCGTGCGGAGCCCACGGTGTGTGCCGCAGCAGAGAGGGAGGCTA
>VVAS01099221.1:3961-15554 GCA_015103295.1 Ptychochromis oligacanthus | reverse complement strand
GTTTTTTTGTTGTGTGGTTGAAAAATCGGGGTGGTCCAATATTCACTGAATTTTTTTTTTTTTTTTTTTAAATTCAGAAACTGGCCGGTTAAAGACTGTTTAATGTGCGATTGGACTGCATTTGTACATTTGCATCCTCACTTGCATTTTTGTCAGGTGTTCAGCGTTGCATTGCATCTATGAAAATGACTTGATACTCTCCACTTGCATTCCTCATGTAAGAGTTTTGAGATTTGTGCATGTGTGTCTGGTTTTAAAACAAAACATCTGTTAATCCTTTTAGCAGCATAAATGGGATCTGAGTAATTATTTCTCTCTGTATTTTGGACCCACGGCTTACAGGAACTTGCCAATTTGCTCGTCACTGGAATATTTTGGAACATAGCTATCAGGGTTCATTTGGCAAGCTATGAGAAAAGCACCAAGTTTTCTTTTTGCACCTATATACTAGTGTAATATTCGATATTTACTCTGAGACTTAAAAAAAAAAAAAAAGTAAACCTAGCAGACTTATCAGTATAACTTTTGTAAACCATGTACAATAATGTGTCTTTTGTTTTCATTTAGGAGTAAATTGTATTTATTTATTTTAGGTGTCCTGTCGTTTTATCCAGAAATCAGGGTTTCCTTTGATTTGAAAGTGGTTGATTCTACATAAATATTGATTGTAAAAAAAAAAAAAATTCACGTCAGGCATTTTAACCTAAAATAAACTTTATTGTAGCTTTAGACTTTATTATTTGTGAGATTATGTGGGAATTTTTTAAGCCAGTGTTTACTGTAGAAAACAAAGAATAATTTAATCATTTCATATATTATCAGCTGTTACTGGATCTATTTTTACAGAGCTGACCACACGGTTATTACTGCTGCAGGGGCATAAAAGGACAAGTCCATACAGACATTTCTGAAATGTATTTGGGTACTTTAAGGACATACAGTATTGTTCATAAACTTTAACTGTAGAGTTTGGACACTGTTCTGTATCATCTGTTTTATCTGTTGAGTGCTGCGACTTCTAGTGTTACTCAGACTTGAAATGAAGGTCTGTATATCTGATTAGGTCACCTGTTGAACCTTTTGCACAGTTAATGTTTAAGGTTTTTCTGCTGAATAGAACCAGTTGTCCTCGCTTCAGTTTAAGGTGGACTGTTTATGCCAGTTTGCATGGAAGTGTTAAACCTATTTTTTAATTTAGTTTTTGGACACATCCCTGGGCACACACGAGCGCACACACACATGCTAGAAATCTTGGAATCCTGCAGGTATTTTTCCTCTGAATCAGGAACAGATTTGGTATGAATCCTTGGGAAATACCCTGATCTCAGTTCCTGGTAATCAGCCCTAACACCTGGTAGGATCATAAACTTTAACAGATAGGTAACAGGTCTTGGCTGGTGAAACAGTTAAAGTTTCCCAGGAAATTAAACTGTCAAAACAGCGTCTTTCCCTTCTTTTCCTTATGGCTTTTTTTTTCCTTTACCCTTTTTTGTAAGCAAAAGAAAATATCTGTTATATAATGAAAAGCCTGAGAAACAGATAATTCTTTGACCGCAGATAATCATGCCCAATTATTATGCTATATTATTTATGCTATATTTAGGCACCTGTCCACATGTTGCCCCATGAGGGATTAACTACTTTTAACAATATCCTGTAAGTTTAAAGAAGATTCCACAAATTTACCAAGTCACAATATTTTTTCTGGCATTCATGTTGTTTTCTTGTGTTGCAACTTCATTCCATCTGGTGCTGATCTCCTGTTGGGGTGCAACAGACCAGCGAAGACCACATCACGTGATCACAGTGTTAAAGCACAGAGGGATGTCTAGACTAAATTAGCTGATCAGAGGGTATCAGCTTGCAGCTTCTCTGCAGGAAACTGCATAATACTGTAACACTGCAGGTTGCGTTTCTGCCAGCCTGTGTGGGCTGCCGTAGTTGTATGTGAGTGCATGTGCTTTATGTGCCTGAGTGTTGACAGAACAGAAATAGGGCAGACAGACTTAGTGCTGTCACCTATACAGGGATATATAGGTGGCTTCTTTCAAGTTGTCAGATAGGCTAAGGGAACACAGTGGGAATGCAATGCTGGGATTAGAGGGTGAGAAGTCCTTATGTCAAAAAGATGTGTGTGTGTGTGCGTGTGTGTGTGTGAGTGTCAGATAAGAGACTGCTGATTTGAGTGCGTAGGCGTGTCTTGCTTAAGTGTGTATATGAGAATGAGAGAGAGATGTGGGCTTGGATGAAAAGTGAGGGGATATTTTTGAGTCCGACAAACTCAAGTCGCATGATGTTTTGAAGCTTAGACGGAAAAGAAGGGATTGAGAAAGGGAAGGAGAGAGAAAGAAAACATCCATTCCTAACAACATGACTTATATGCCATGGATCACATTTATTCCTTAAATATTCCACTTAATATTCCACATCCTGACAACAGCTTTGGTTTTTTTCTTTCTTCTTTTAGATATGGATCTACTATTTGTGATAAAGCCCCTACTGTATGTATCAGAGATCTGTATCCATTTATACACTAGAATGAAGAAGGAAACATTAATAATGCATTAGCAACCCCATTAGACTTGCTGTCTGCTTTCTCTGCTCATGTCTATGGACACAAATGTGCACACATGCACTCGTGTTTTCATTACTTCAGAGGACATTACCTTGACTTTGATGTATTTCCTACAGTCTAACCATAGCCACTATGTAACCCCGACCTTCAACCAAATCTTCATCTTATACTGCATATGTTAGATGTAACACACATGCTTTTGGTTACATGAGTAATGTGAGTACACACACACTGAGTGCTTGAATGAGTGATTAAGTCAGCGAGTGAGTAAATCTTCTAATGCCCGGAGGGAGGTGTCTTAGCAGAGATATGAGTGGTCAGGGTCTGTTCTAAGTGCTGCTGGGAAATGGACTGTTGGCTTCCAGTCAGTCAGGTGACCTACGGCTATGGTGACCATGGGGGTCATGTGATCATAACAGGAAAGAGACAATGAGAGAATGGGAGTACGGTAAGCACACACATGGATGTTTTGTGTGTCGGTTGCTAATGGGCTATCACTGGGCAAATGGCTGCTGCAGGATGAAGGGATAAGCTGTTAGATCCATAAAACACTCACACCCAACACGCACCCCTTCACACACATTAATGCACTTCAGAAACACACTAAAACTGTCAGACCTCTCTCGCTCTGTGTGTGTGTGCGTAAGTCATATGATATAGATGAGGCCCTGGGTTATACAATATGACAGTATGAGATCATCACCTCAGAGGTTGTCCTAATCTCTGAAACAGCTCACAAGATTTTCTAATAGCTTTATAACATTTCCGAAGACTTCCACTTTGTGACTGAACAGTGCTGAAGTGTTGGGCGGCTGGTGCAATGGGTGTTGTTTATCAGTGCTGGGATAATATTTTGGTAATTAAAATGGTGATACTTCTTCTTTTGTTTTTCAAAACTACTCTCATCCACACAATTTAACTGCCTTAGCAACTACAGTCATTAAAAATAAATCATTACCAAAACAAAGAACACAAACACAGCAGTTTACGGCCGACTTTACTTAGGCCAGCCGCCCAGATATATTAAGGATAGCCAAAAAAGTATATTTGGCGACTCATTTTATTTTTTTATTTTCATTTTTCATCTGTCCAGGACAATCGCCACACTCTGGAAACACTACACACACAAAAGGAAACACAAGAAAACATATACTCACATGTACACACAAACACACAGTATACATATATGGACTTCCAGATTTATACAACAATTAAATGAAATGATCCAACACTCCATAAAAGAGTTTAGTGATGTAGTTGTCATCTAAAATCTAAATCATTATTTGTTTTTCAAATACTGTACAGCTTCTAGAATTACTTATTAGAACTAAAAGTTTAGACTTTTTTTCCCATCTGTTATTTTAAATTTTAAAGAAGTGTTGTACCATTATGTCCCAGGTTTGTTGGATTTCGTGTCCCTGTTATAAAATCGGGACACGAAAAAACCATTTGAATGATTGATGACAAGAGTCTCCTTTGTCTCAGATGATTTCACTAATGCACTGGATGTTTTGTGTTTTGTTGAATTCATATTCAAATAGAGTGCTAAAATAAAACAATACAAAGCTTTAAAAAAAAAAAAAGAGCAGATTAACAGCGTTTTATGAGAGACAGTGTTGATGTTTTTGACTGAAAAAATTAAACAGCTGAATGATGTGCCCTCATTGGACCTCTTTAAAAAAAAAAGCGGTTGCCTTGGAGATAATCCTTGTAACATAACTGACAGTAGGTGTCTAAGCTCTGATGTCATATCTTGCATCACCTAAACCACTGTCATTTCTTATATTTCCATATTGTGCACTGTGTTGTCTGTACTTTGATGCAGTTGCAGACTGTGTGTCAGTCCTGCTGCTCTTTCTGTGCTCATTTGCAGACCAATCTGTCAGTTCACGTTCCCATAATTTCATCCTCTAAAAGGTTCACAGACATTATGAAACCTCCTGGATGTGTGTCATGACTTCCTCTCAAAGCCCAAATTTCTGTTTGTTCCAAGTTAATTGGAACATCTCTTTCATATTTGTTTTAATCTTTTTTCCACATCTGGTGTAACCTACTTGTAACTGCTGCAATTTAATAATTTACAGTGACAGAATTTTTTTTAGGGGGGGTTGACCATATTTAGGCTTAAATCCTCTGGGTATTGAGGTTTCGTCACCTTATTTTATCGTTGTCAGCCAGCGCTGATTTTGTTTATTTTTGGGGGAGTGATGTGCTGAATGTGTCAAATATGGTTCGACACAGAGCTGGTGAAGAAATGTTCAAACACATGCAGACAAAAGCAAATAAACAGAAACATTCACACTAAAATGGATACACTAGCCTAGCACAAATTCTCTTAGTTTACTAACGAATATATACCTTTAAATTGAAAGAATTAAGTTTAGTTTTTGTGTAGCCAATTCACCATAGTCACCTCAAGGCACTTTGTATTGTAAGGCGAAAACCCCAGCAATCAGACGATCCCCTATGAGCAAGCACTTGGCGACCGTGGGGAGGAAGACCTCCCTTTTAACAGGAAGAGACCTCCAGCAGACCCAGGCTCACGCAGGGGCAGCCATCTGCCGCTACTGGTCAAAAGAGAAGAGAAAAAAAGAGATCATAGAGCAACTATACCACAGGTTATTGAATTATTCTGGCTTCTCTTCATTTAAAATGAACACAGACTACACACAGCCTTTATACCTTGTCACTGTACAAATAACACAAACACAGGCACACCTAAAGTTCTTCATAAGAGCTGACCCGCTCACATTGCCCTTTGCATTTTTATTGAGTTATCAGTGGTAGAGTTGGAATGCCTGTTAAACTGTGTTTTGGATGTTTCTGAGAAGCAAGTCTTCCACAGGATGGAGGAATGCAGACTGTGACTTGTTTTTCTCTGAGCTTGTTTTGGTCAACCTCCCACTGGGAGGCTGCTACTACTTCAGGTAAAAGACAGCTGAAGCTTGGTGCAAATACTGTAGACTGCAATTCCCATGAAGATTAACACTATGAACACAAGATTTAGGAGCTGAAAGCTGCGTTCATTAGCGAAAAGGCATTTAGCAATTATGTCCATTATCACATAGATAGCAGTCTGAGAGGATAGCATCTTATGATGTTCTGGTTCTGGCTTAGCTGATAATTAACTGCTTGATTGACTCTTTTTAAAATTATTTTTGGACATTTTCTAAACCCAAATGTTTATGATTTCCCAAGAAATTAATCACAATCATAAGTAGTTAGTCATTAGTAGCAGCCATGTACTTAAATGTTTCATCCACAAAGAGCACACTGACTAATCTTGTAAATATAGGATTCTTAGCAAAATGTAGTGTACACGAAGTGCAACACAAGTATGAATATAAACCTCTAGTTTGCAACAAAATGCCTCACAAATAAATATTGCACAGCTTAGGTCAAAAAAAGACAGAGCAATATACTGTTCCAGACTTGATCTAATGGACTTTTGTGGCATCTTTCAGTTAAGATGAAAGGACAGTTCTGTTTTATCCTACTGTAATGCAGCAACCTTTTCTGATAGTATCGGGTTTCCCCATTTCATCTGCACTCGTATTTCAGTACCATGTTCAGCTGCTGCATCAGTGCTGGATGCAAAAGATTATTATTATCAGTTACTCAGAGCATATATGGAGTCATGTTTCATAAGAATTCCCGTTCTCCTCCCCTCCCATTTTCCTTTCTGTATAATCTCTTTGTTCTCTTCTGATTAGCTCTCCTCTCCACCCCTCAAAGCCTCTTCACCGCTTTGATTTGATTGTAATTGCACATGCTGAAATAATGTTGTACTACTGACACAGGATGGTTAATTTGGAAAAACATTCTCTCCCTTCACATTCACAGTGTAACGTTGCTCTCAGTTTTGTGTATACGTGACTAATTTTCCTTCTCTGTCCTGCGTGTAGGATCGTAAGCTGTCCAAGTCTGAGCGTCAGAGGTTCAAAGAGGAGGCCGGCATGCTAAAGGGTCTTCAGCATCCTAACATTGTCCGCTTCTATGACTCCTGGGAGGGTCCTTGCAAAGGAAAGAAATGTATTGTTCTTGTCACTGAGCTCATGACATCTGGCACGCTAAAAACGTGAGTACACGAGGGATCAAATTTATTTTCCAAGATGTTAATTTAGTCACTTTTGAGATTAAGAAACTGTGCTAGCAGTTAGCTATTCATACATAAAGTATATACCACAACTGCTTGAACTTCTCCCTGTATTTGGACACCAGACCCACATGAATGAACAGAAACTATATGTGTGACTGAAAGGTGTGAAACTGTGTGAGAAGAAACGGTCGCTGTTAACACCTACACCTACATTAGAATCTGTCCTGCCCTTTTCTCTTGAAGAGTACTGTCAATATAGATGATGACTCACATCCAGTTTTTTATTGAAATGTAAAACACACACACCTGTGTCATCCTCTTTCCTATTAAACCAATCTGCAGTTTTTCCTCTCTTTTCAAATGTTCAAATGGCCTTTCACAGTAGTGTTTTAAGTGCCTCACATCTCTGGGTTTCAGTGCTGATTGGAGCAGTGAGTCAGCCAGTATGTTTTTGTTAAGTACAGTATTTATGTCACTTACATGACCACAGCGGGTGAAATGATGCAAAAACGTCAAAACTCTGATCCAGTTTTATAGAATAAACAGAATGGGCTCAGGAATCATGAGGAGAGTTTTTTCCTACTCCGAACAGTCGCAGCATTAAAACCACCCGAATAAAACTGTGTAGGTCCCATTCATGTGACTGAAAACTGCTCTAACACATCAGGGCACAGATGCATGACCTCTGGGGTTGTCCTTTGGGTTGCACTAGCAGAGTAGGCCCTCAGTGGGTTAAGCTTATCCCACAACATCCTGAAGATGCTCAATCTGACTGGGATTAGAGGAATTTGAAGCTGTGTCAACACCCTGGGCTTTGTGTTATGTTCCTTAAGGTTCCTGAGCAGTTTTCACTGTATACGTGTGACAAACTGTACGTTGACGGCTTGCCAGCACCATACACATTTGTCAGTCTCTCCCCATAGTCCCCACCCCCCAAAAAAGATCACTGTGGAGAACTAACGCCTCTGTGATTGTCACTCCACATGACTGAATGCCAGCCTCTCTGCCGTTCAGAATAGATGTGCGTCTGTGTTTGTGAATGTGATTGTTGAGCTCCTGATATAACAAAAGTGGTGACACAGCCTGCGTCATACAGTACATCGTGCCACACTGGCCCACCTGCCAGCTGCTGCTTCTGCTGCAGATTCCTCTCATTCCTGACATCATTGCTGGACGTCTGGTGGGTTTGATGACCAAACTGAGAGTTGCTTAGAGTTAGTTTAGGGGAAAGCGACAGAGAGGGAGACAGAAAACCACACTGTGAGAAATACATGCACAAATAGTCAGACAAACCCATACTTAGATGTACCGTATGAAAGCAGCTTGGTAGAGTGACAAACCTGTGACCAAACCGAAAGAGAATTAATTCAGTAGCACGGCACTAACATGGACCGTAGCGCCCTCCACTGGAAGACTACAAAAACTTCATACATCTTTGAACAGAGAAGCTGTGCAGACACGCTCCCTCCTGAAACTACTGCGTCCTGCACACATGACAACAGAACAGACACAAGTTTAGCAAATATAGGTTTCTGTTTTCCGACTCTTTATGTAACTCCACATTACCTACTGAGTGAGAAAGAAGAAAAGAGAGAGGAAAAGTTGTATTTTTTGTCTTTTTGAATTATACATGATTGAATAAAATATTCAGAGAAGACCTCGGTCAACAGAAAATCTAAAAACTACTGGGATGCAGAAGAAGTGTGTTTTATTTGGTCTAAAAATGAAAATGCCCATTATGAAATGTCTTTTGAGTTAAAAAGAAGTTTACCAGCAAACATTCCCAATTGAAAAGCTGGACCCAGTGAAAAATATTATAAATAAATTTTCTGTTGATCAGCACAATATATGCAGGAAATAGATTGCCGCACAAGTTTTTTTTGTTTTTGTTTTTTTTTGCAGTGTACGCATGTGCACTTATGAACAGGATCAAGGCTTCCGAGGGATTTGGCTGTCATCCAGATAAATACTCAGAAAGGAGAGGGACTGTTGTACGCTGAAGAGATGGAAAAATAAAGGGAGATGACGTGAGGGACGGAGAAAGATAGGATGGAAATACTTACCACCATGAGTCCTCTTATCAGTGTGTGTCTGTGTGTAGAACAAGTGTTTGTGCTGCTGCCATTTCTTTGTTTTGTAATGGTTTCTTTTTGTATGATATTTAGCTATTCATAAATATAAAAACTACATTTACTGCCCACAGTACAACACATACATGTATCTGCAAATGCTAATTTATGTACTTGAAATCATAGCACGGCTGAGTGATTGTGTGTGCTTGACAGATGCTTTGTACAGTGTCACTCCAGCGCTGCATGCCCCAGCGTTTTACTTGTCTTTCAACACTGTTCTGACTTGAGAATGACAGAGGAAGAAAGCAGAGGAGACAGGCGAGTAGGGTGGATAGGTAAGGAGAAGGAAGATGAAGAGGGAAGAAGACGATGTGGCATGTTCTTAAGAAATATATCAGACATAGCAGAAGAGATGAAGTGTGGAAGAGGGGGATTTGTGGAAAAGGAAGTGTGAGGAAAATAAGTTAGCATGAACACTTTTTAAGGTTTGTTCAGTTTAATAGTCCCTAAAAAGATTATTTACACTCTTTGCTCAGAAAGCAGTCTCCCTGTGAAAATGTGTGATTTTTGGGCTTTTAATGACAAATCGTAGAAAAGTGGTTAGAGAGTACTTAGAAGACTTGGATCATTTAAAGTGAGGGAAGAACCTTCACTATATAACTGAACACTTAAAGCTGTCCCAATTAATTATCTACTTCTTTATAAACAATGTCCATCCTTCTTGTCCAATTCAGGGTCATGAGGGAGCTGGAGCCTATCCCTGCTGCCATAGAGAGACAACCATTCACACTTACATTCACACCTACGGCCAATTTAGAATTGCCTGTTAACCTAACCAGCATGTCTTTGGACTGTGGAAGAAAGCCGGAGAACCTGAAGAGAACCCACACAGGGACAGGGAGAACATGCAAACTCCACATAGAAAGGCCCCAGCCAGCACATGGATTTAAACTGAGGAATGTGTATAATATTTTTGAAAAAAAGGATAGCAGTCAAATGTCCAATATTTTTCTCTGAAAAGAAGTTGAGTAGAGGTATAAAGCAGGACCAAATGGAAATGCTCAGCTAAGCACAGCACTCATGAGTGTACTTTCCACCTCTTGTTAATGGATGTTTCTGCACTAGATACTGGGTCACAGCTAAAAAGTTGTTATGCCTCTGTAACTGTAACTCAACAATCTGGATGTGGCTTAAGCAGACCGGTCTGTAATGCTCACTCCAGAGTTGTGTGAGCTGCTTGTTGTTAGTTAGGACAGATTTGCAGTTGCTG
Source organism: Ptychochromis oligacanthus (assembly GCA_015103295.1). Taxonomy (NCBI): domain Eukaryota; kingdom Metazoa; phylum Chordata; class Actinopteri; order Cichliformes; family Cichlidae; genus Ptychochromis; species Ptychochromis oligacanthus. The sequence continues at coordinate 5,538 of VVAS01099221.1, read as the reverse complement.
AATTATTAGAGCTGCTGGTGACTCTGTGGAGCTGACGGAGATGCTGGAGTCAGACTTATTGATGTTGCTCTGCATCGGGTCAGCTGTCTGGAGACAGAGCTGGAAAACCAAGGGGGCAGTGCTGGCTGAGACAGAAGCATTGTTTGCAGAGTCAGTCTGTAGTTTAGTCAGCTGCCTGTTATTCACCACGCCCATGGGGACGATTTCTGAGCTAAGCTTGGATATTGAATTAAGTACACTAATTAGATCAAAGCCAAGATTATTTAGCTATTCTGCCTGCTTTAATGCCGTGAAATTAGCGCACCATGAAGATGACTCATAAAATGGTTGATCTCAGGAGTATGCCCTGCCTCGTATGCCTCACGGTCACGTTTGGCACAATACTGTACAGAGGAAGACACACGTTTCTCTGTAAAGTTGAATTGATGTTAAATCAGCTAATCAAGACAGACAGATGTTTTCTGAATGAGTCCTCAGAGCTCTTAATAATAACAAGAATTGGATCTGATTTGATCAATAAAAATAAAATCAAATGAATGTTTTAGGCTGCAGTCGTTTGCTAAGAATAGGAGAAATATTTTGTCTGAAATTATAGTACTTCGCTGTTTTTCTCTAACATTTTTGTGCTGTTCTGCCTGTATTTCTGTGGCATTTCCTCTCATTTTCCTCCTGCATTCCAAAGATATATAAACCAGGTGGTCTGACTCTCGATCCCCCGTAGGTGTGGATCTGAGTTTGATCTATGATGGCCTGGCAACCTGTCAAAGGGCGTTTCCCTGTTTTCACAGAGTGTATACTGGGATAGGTTCCAGGTTTTGTGATTAGGGGGGATAAGGAACTGTTCTAAATAAATATAGGACTGAAAATGGAATTACACATTAAATTATTGTTCTCAATCTAGGAAATTAGAAGTGGCCAGGCATCCAGATGTATTGTGATACAGTACTAATGCTTACAATAATATCTGTGAGCAGATAACATGAAATTTGGGTCATCCCGGGTCTGTTGACAGATGAGATCTTCATGCTGTTTCTGCTTCATGGTGCAAATCACACGTGCAAAAGGTGCATGTAACACATAGCCTGGTGTTAACTATGCAGTGTAACATAGAATCCCGACTCATGGAAGTCGGTGCTAGCACCTGTTGCGTGACAGTAGTCGAAACATTTTGCACTGTAAAATTGCCTTCTGGTAAAACAAATAAATATCGATCCACTGAATAAAGACGGAGCTTATGAGTGCTGGCTGCTTGTTGACTTTGCAGCTGCCACTCTTAGATCAAGTTCTTTTGGATGTTTATGTGAGGCTTTACCTGTTTCTGCTGTTTTTATCACTTATTTGGTCAGTGCATTTAGATGTGTTTTCCACTGTCTTTTATGCAGAGTAGAGCAGCTTGGTTTTGATGTGAGTTTCTTTAGCTAGTGGTTTTGCACAGAGTGATATTCTGAGAGGCCATATGCTGGCAGCCACTGTTTGTGTTGAATCTCCTTCTGTGTGTATAATTGTGGCCACTTTTTCTGTGATTTCTTTATCCGGCAGCTACCTGCATAAAAGACAGAAAAAAACACATCTAAATG
>VVAS01099102.1:3429-17324 GCA_015103295.1 Ptychochromis oligacanthus | reverse complement strand
TATGCATTCATATAAACTCTACAATAAGATAATGCACGTTATGCATTAGCAGTAACATTTATGTATGACAGGAAAATAGAGTGCTGAACTGATGCTCTTACTGAATCCTATGAGAGATGTACTAGAAACTAAAATGTGTGCTGGGTTAAATAAAAGATTTTATTCCACACATTTTATAAATGGATGCACTGATATTGTGTCTCAGTCATGATCCATTTTCTGCATTTTTGAGGCAATGGAAATGTCAAATGCACCAAATGGGCAACACTAAAGACAACACGGGGTGGCTGTGGCTCAGGAGGTAGAGCAGGTCATCTACTAATCGGAAGGTTGGTGGTTCGATTCCTGGCTTTTCCAGTCTGCTCCGGTCTGCATGCCAAAGTATCCTTGGGCAAGATACTGAACCCCGAGTTGCTCCCGATGCGTTCATCGGAGTGTGAATGTGTGTGAATGTTGGATAGAAAGCACTTACGTGTAGAAAAAAGTGCCTCTAAGAATGTGTGTGAATGGGTGAATGAGGCTTGTGGTAGATCATAAAAGCGCTTTGAGGGCTCAAACCAGAGCTGATAAAGCGCTATATAAGAACCAGTCCATTTACCATTTACCATTTAACACAAGGTTTCAACAGACAAGCCAAATTCAAATATTTTTTCTAAGTGCATAGTTGGTGCTTGATGATTGATTACCTTTTTAATTTAATTCCTAACAATCCCACTCTTTTGGGGAAAAATGACCTGGTCAAAAAATGAACTTTTCTTTGGATACAGTTCAGGTTTATTTCATCCACGAACTGTTGTATCTGTTCGCCAGGTGGTAATTTAATGAATTAATATTCAGTCAGTACATCAGTTTGATTCTCTGGCTGGTTTGTTTTGATTGTTTGGTTTGCCTTACACACAAACAAAGTCACTGATACAAATATTGAGTCATATGGAGTTCCAAGTTATTGAAATAGAACTACCTGGAAGAAGAAACCCATGCAAACCTGATGTAGATTTTAATGGTGATCCTTTCAGGCATTCGAAGGTATACGAATTTTCTTTCACTTGGGAACATGCTGACTCTACAACTTGAATATTTTTGTGTGGAGACTTTTCCATAGTTTTTCACTTAAAAAAAAACAAAATACTTTTTTGAACATTTACTAACTGTTAAAATGTACTATAGCAGTAGTAGAAAAAGGATGAGTGTTTGTTTTCTAGAAGCCACTGATGTCCAAAGTTGATTTCTAATAATATTGTGGAGTTGCAGCAAGTTACTTGGCAAGTGACAGTGGTAAAAGCCATTTTTACATTCAGTAAGCATTAATACAAGACTTAAGATTAAGACTTAAGACTTGGACATTTCCCCCCTGTAATTTTACATATGGAGTGATTGTGTGCTCGAAATAAACTGCAATAAAGTTCTGTTAACATCCAACAAATTATTGTACAGGTGGCTTAGCCCTGGTCTGAAAACTCTGAGAAAATGTCTTCACTTTGGTACATTATGTACACTCTGGTAAGTGACCTTTGTACAAAGCAGCACAATAGATCAGTGGACTTGTATATTGTGGCATTCTGGCACAAATGGAAAATATGGACTGAGGCCATTACAGCACACATTTGTGTTGTTTGCAACACAATTAGAAAAACTTCTCATAGATAGCCTATATATACATGAATATATAGGCCACAAAGTTTGCTTTAATTAAATCTATGTTTCATTTACATTAGGCTTTATCAGAACCTGGAATTACTAAGTGAATTACTAACATTTGCATTACTGACTAAATTAAAATGTCAGAAACTGTATTGCATTCACAGCATAGAAGTGTATGTTATGTGGCATATGCAATAATGGACATCCAGGCCATGTAATAGTCACGGTAGGAGGTAGGTACTAATTAGCACACCTTTATCCAGAGGGAAGTAACTCATCACCATTATCTTCTGCTATGGTGATTGTTTTCAGGGATACCTGCAGATTGTTCGCTCTCAGCGGCGCATGGTGTGAGAGCAGTGAAGCCTGCCTGTAGGGCAGTTTGACTTCAGCACCATGGATAGAGTCCGTCGGTGCGGTGGAGGAACTTGACGCTGACAGCAGTTTTTAGACTGGTGGACACTCGATGATGTGTTGTTTTAGAGCGCTCTGAATATATCTCAACCCACAGCATGTAGTTTCCCCATATAAAACGCTTACATATGACATTGCCTCATGGGAATAAACTACTAGCGAAGACCTGCCATCCTGTCCACTGAAGCAGATTTTTAAGGCCAGACTACAATAAGACATAGCTTTTTGGCTTCTTTAAAAAAAGAAATCTGTCTCTAAATCAGATTAAATCACCCCTTTGCATGTTGCTCCATTATAGAAAGAGATTCTTAATCTCATTTTAACTAAATTAACATTCTCAGTGGGTAGAGATGTGTAGTGTAAAATATAAGAAATGTTGAACTCGCATTTTTCCAGGCTGTTTGATTTACTCGCATGCTCTACAACCGACCGGGAAAACCCTTCAAAGATGGACAGACTACATCTTTCACTGGGACAAGCCGTGAAGCAAGCCTTTCGTTTTGCCATCTGGAAAAATGAAACTGTGCTCTCCACCGTGTAACTACGTGATCCCAGACCGTCTGTCAGTTTTACCGACCTGCTACCGGCAGGCTAGATTAAACGACTCTGAATGGGATACGGCATTAACATAATGCACTCTAACACGGTGTACTTAGATTCTTTTTCCATCGTTTTATTTCCTTATTTTAGGCTATTCCGACTGTCTCATTATTTTAGGCTTTTATGAGTCTGTCTCCATGAATGTTTTTTCTTGTGTTGGCGTTTTTCCCTCACCGCGGCCAGATGTTTGCCCTCATGGGGTCGTGACGTTGAAATAACGACGATCTTAGCAGGTACTCAGGGCGCCATCAGCGTCCTGCAGTCAAAGGGAGCTTGAGGTTTCCCTCTCTCAGCTGGCCTGAAAGCTGCTGCATAGGTTGGACACACATATTCCGCTCTGACAGCGGAGTGCACCGCTGCGTGAGGATGGACTGGGTTCTTAAAGCAATTAGTTATTTACAAGCGCACGCTCTGTCACTCATTCTCACTTTGGTCTGCCTCGCCACTTAAAAAAAGCACCAGCGTTCATATGACATTTTTTAGATGAAACACTTTCTCTTTCTTACTTCATGCCTTGCGCGGCAACACTCATTCTGTGAATCATTCATTCACAGACAAAATATGAGTTCTGTTCTTGTGCGCGTAAATATGCTCTTACCACTCACAGGGATTCTTTTTGATTTTGTCTTCACTTAACCCGTCCAGATATTACCATTTGGGTTACAGCAAAGTTAAAGACGGAAGGAAGAAGTGAGGGATGTAGAGGAAAGGGTGAAACAGATCGTCTCACCATGAGCGAGTGAGTGAGTGTGAGAGAGAGTAGGGGAGGGTGTGTTGGAGAGATAGAGCGAGACAGAGAGAGACTGGGCGCGCATGTCCAGTTCTTCCATGCAGACTGTTCTCCCAGCTCGCCAATCATTCTACGAGTTTTCCTCACTCTTTCTCTCTCAGTGTCTTCACATGTGCACCGGACCAAAAGCTTTCTCCTGAGCGGACACTGCAGGGAAAGAACCGACCGAACGCACCATGGAATAGGAATACTACCGGGGGGAACGGGGAAAAAACCTTTCTCTCATCTTCTTTTTTTCCCTTTTTCTGGCGCTTTTTCTCTCTTTTCGCATCTTCCCCTCTCCCTCGATGTCTCTCAACAGTTTCTGAAGGGATTGAATGAAAGAAAAATGAGGATTATCATTTGTTCTTGGCACTTTCTCGGGGTGTATTCCGCCCTTTGGGGACTGGCGACAGGGGCTTTCCCCAGCTCAGTGCAGATAGGTGAGTTGGAGGATTACTGATTTTACGCACGGACACTCAGATCTGACACACTACACGGAATTTTAGTGGATTTTTAGCGGAGAGCAGTCACCATGAAAAAAGGTGCACCAGGACCCTCCAAACCATAAGATACTACAACACAGGAGAAATTCACTTAAGAATGATGGAACAGAAGAACATATAACTATAGAAAATGCTACTCTCCGGTGCATCCTTTCTCACTTGTTTTGTTTTTAATCCTAGATGTCTTACTGCTCGTTCGGTTGTGACTCATATGGTTTAGAAATGCATACAAACGCTTTCACTCTGTCTGTCCTTCTACTGTATTTGCGTGTATTTTAAAAGCTGTTCGGGGCTCATGAATGTTTCAGCGAGCTTTGTTCCCTTCTAGTCTTCTTTAGTGTTTAGACACTGCAGTATTCTCTCTCTCACACACACACACACACGCACACTCTCTCTCTCTCTGCCCTTTTCCAGTTACCCCGTGTCAGTGCGGGATGAGCCCGTATTTCAAGCCATCTAAAAGATCTGAGATGAAGTTAACTAAATCTGAATCATGGGTTTGCTCGTATGGGCCACACATGAACGGAATCTCTTTCTCCCCTTCTTTTCTTCATACACATGTACACATTCAGGCAGGCATGTCTGTGATAATGAATGCACTGCATCACTCCTTGTGGGGGGCAGCTGGGAGGTCCTATAATGAGATTCGGCTCCTTGACTCTGTCTCTCTACAGCTTCCAATAAACTTAATGCGCTAAATATTTTCTGTTTTTTATACACACACACACACACACACACACACACACACACACACACACACACACACACACACACAGATGTTCAAGCCTGGATGTGTGCACGTACGCTCTGCACATCCAGTTAGAATAATGGACACTTAATGTATTCTATGCACTTGAACAGTTACAAATGTTAAGCATGCTAGCGCGCACATCTAAACAGACAAGAACACATGCTCAGAGTGAACATGCTTGCACGCATATACATACTGTATAAATCATATACGATCGTGCTGAAGCACACACATGCAGTCTTTCCTTCCCTCCCACTGGCCAGCCTCCTTAGCACTCCAATATACATACATGATCTTCCACTTGGCTCTCCAGCTCTCCCTCTCACTTGAGAGGTCATTTACATATCTCTGCATTGCACACAAGTGTAATTTCAGTGGACGCACAGACAATATCTACATACGTGTGTGTGTGAGAGAGAGAGAGAGAGAGAGAGAGAGAGAGAATATTTGTAAAAATTTCTTTGAGAAACTGGTGCAATGACGTGTCATGTAGACTCCCCATCTAGTTTAAGTGTGTGCTAAGTGTGTGCGCTCTCAGGTGGAATTCTACACTAAAACCAAAACGTATTTTTATCTTTGGAGGACACATTTTGAATTTTTAATCATAAACGATGCAGTGTTATTAAACAGTCTCAGCTTCAGTTTTTGGTGATTTTTTTTTCTGTTTATGTAAAACAATTTCTTGTGAAATTTGCACATTTCCCACACATACACTAGCTGTAAGGTCTCTGTGTATGTGTATAAATAATATGTGGCTATGGTTACTGATCTATATCTGGGTATTATAAGAAGAAGAAATCGGAGTGAACCTGAGGCATTAAAGAGACACATGCAGCCACATGGATAAGTGACATGTTATGTAGTGATAATTGCTTCATTCAATATGCTCTGCCTCCCAACTCCTCCCCTGTCATCCCTCTCCCAACCCCCCTTCCCCTCTCTCTCTCTCTTTCTCTCTCTCTCTCTCTCTCTCACTCTCACTCTTGCAAAGCAATGTCAAGGCTTCACAGTCTGCTAGTGTAATCCAATTCAGTTCACTTGAGCCTGACTCGGTTCAAACTAATTCCCATCGGTTTATTTCAACTAAAAAAATTAAGCAGACTAAATTTATGTGATTAGCATTAAATAACTTATTGATAACACTGATATCTAAAGCAGTATCACAAAGGTTCACTTAGTTTAAAATGAAAATGTTAGGCACAGAAAATGCAGCTTTTCTCTAATGAAACATACTCCGAACATGAGCATGACAATTTATACCTCTTTTTCCCGAAGTTTACATTCCGAAAGTACCTAATTATGTTTGGAAACAATTAAACTGCTTCAGAACCCCCTGCTACCTTGCAAGGCAAGGCAGATGGATTCTTGCAAGGTCCCTAGCACTTGTAGCTGTCACACAGACAGCTTGGACCTATCGATGTCCTACAAGGAACTGCTGGCCAGTGAGCTCACAGCTACAGGTGTGTTTAGGTGTGTTTCGACAAATGATTTAGCCAATCACTTGCTAAGTATTTTTAAAATGTAAGAAAGTGACTACCTGTGAGTTTCTTTCATGTATACATTTTCCTTACAAAAACAGCAAGAACTGTCTAACAACATGCTAACTACACTGACTAGTTGACAGCTCTCAAAGCTCCTCGGATCGTGGCTTATTTTGTTCTCTTCTACGTTCTCTTCTGATTTCCAAGTATTTTTTGAGTGGGAAATACTATTTATATTCAGAACAGTTTACAAGAACAACATCCCAGAAGGTAGTGTCGAACAAACCGCCATGCTCACCGTCATTTCAAAATGTGGTTCTCTGTCTTTTGGTGGTTGGATGTTCACTGTGCAGAATGGAGCTAGATTTACTGCCATCCACCTGTTGGAGTGACTCAGGTGCAGTAAGCTGATGTGATTTAGTTTTAACTTTTTTGTAGAAAATTCATATCAGACATAAAATATTATTCAGCTGAACCAATTTTTATGGTTTAGATATGTCTGGAGGGGATTTTAAAATGTTATGTTAAGATCATTTTACAAGTCCTCCAACGAAACAATCGTTGGAGGTTCTATATGCAGTTTTCCTGGAGTTTCAGCAAAATTGCATATAGAACCATTTACACCTGAAGTGCTGAGCAAGTCCACAGAAGGAAGTAGGAGGGGCGGAGATGGCACAAACAGACCTGACATTTAACTGCAAGACTGGACTAAAAGTCTTGCATGGGACTACTTTTATGTTTTACTTTCACTCACACGTGATTTGATTAAAATGAAAAAAAAAAAAAAAAGAAAAAAAATTCTTCAAACTTGGAAAAAAATCATTGGGTTAAAATAGTGTTTTACAATGTTAAACTCATGTTACAAAACTCCATTCTGTAGATGTCCAAGTTCCACTCCATCTAACTGTGATACTAGTGCATAGTTTATATGCATGTCATGTTAAAAGAAAGTTTTCCACAGGATCCTATGTAGTCCTGTGAAATACTAAGTACACCCTTACTGCTTCCTTAGAAATTAAGAAGGGTAAGCAGCAGCCAGGTGCTGCTTATCAAGTGTGAGAACCTCTATAAAGTTTTGCATTCAAAGCACCTAGGCACCTTGTAGTCATTGAGTTGATCATGAACTTCGCTGTATACCAAAGTATTCTAGAGTCAGATTTGAGGGCATCTATCCAACAGCTAAAGCTTGGCCAAAATTGGGTCATGCAACAAGACAATGATCCCAAGCACAGCAGCAAATCTACAACAAAAAGGCTGAAAAAGAAAAGAATCAAGGTGCTGCAATGGCCCAGTCAAAGTCCAGACCTCAACTTAACTCAACTCGATTGAAATGTGGTGACGGGACCTTAAGAGAGCTGTGCACAAACGAATGCCTGCAAACCTCAATGAAATGAATCAATGCTGTAAAGAAGAGTGGGCCAAAATTCCTCCACAACAATGTGAGAAACTGATAAAGTCAGACAGAAAACAATTACTTCAAGTTATTGCTGCTAAAGGTGGTTCTACAACCTACTGAATCATGGGGTGTACTTAGTTTTTCAACAGGACTGCACAGATTCCTGTGAAAATCATTTTCACATGACTGATAAGTTGTTTTAACTTTTCATGTCCCCTAGCACTACTCTTTTCAGCAGGCAGGTCATTGCCAAAGGTTTCACTTTGTCAAACAGTGATTTACCCCATTATTTAATTTTTATTTTGTTACTTTGTAATTTTGCCAAAGTCAAATGCATAGCATAACTATAAAATGTTTGATCTCTTCAGTTGATTTTAGAGGTTACTGGTGTTATGTTACATGTAGTATGTTTCATAAGGCTAAATAACAAAAGAAACCATCCATGTGCAGAACTTACTTTCTGAGATAGATAAGGATTATATGACCTTTACCAGCTTTCTTTTACCAGCTTTCTTTTCCCAGTTTTTCTTAATTTAAAGTAGAGGTGGTGATCTGTCTCTCTAGCTCTTCCCCAGACATTTTTACACATTTCCTCTTCGTTAATTTTGTTTTTTTCCCCTTTCTTTTACTCTATACAACGAGCTTTATTGTTTCTTGTTATCTCTTCTTTTCTCTCTCATTCATTTAACTGCATGGGGGGATGCTCTCATTTTTTAAAGCCAATGACTTTTAGCACTTGCCCCACTCTGTGTTTTTTGTTGTTGTTGTTGTTTTTGTTTTTTCATGTCCTATTCTCCTTTATTTAACTGACCCTTTTTGATCTGTTTTCTTTTATGTCCTCTCGGACTCATTATCTCTTTGACGGCTTTCCCGACAGCTTAGTTGTTTTTCTTTTCTTCTCCTTTCCTCTCTCTCTCTCTGTCTTTCTCAGATTTCATCAATGCAGTGTGAGCCTCCACAAACGTGTTTGTATTCATGTTTGTGCGTGAGACAGAGAGTGAGGATGTGCTAAAAGACAAATTACCTTTTATAACAAAGCTAATGAAGATCTTGGCTATCTTCTCGCTTCTCCCCTCCTCTGTTTTTCTCTGCCCTCCCCATTTATCTTTCCTTCCCCTCATTACTCTTCTACCTGTCACTCTCCCTCTTTCACCACTTTTCCCACCCGACCCCTCTGCGCCTTACAATAACTCACTTCCTTTCTTTTCAGTCATGTTCCTTACCTCCTTGGCCTCTCTCTTCTTTCTTTGTCCTTCTTACTAGGTGGATTGTTCATTAGGAATACTGATCAGGAGTATACAGCTTTTCGACTAGCTATCTTCCTTCACAATACCAGCCCTAATGCTACGGAAGCTCCCTTTAACCTGGTTCCACATGTGGACAACATAGAGACTGCCAACAGCTTTGCAGTCACCAATGCATGTAAGTATTTAAACATGTGACTGGTTGAAAATGACTTTGTAACAAATGCATACAGTATGGTCTCCCCCCTTTTTTTTACTCCATCTCTAGTGTGCTCTCTCCATGTTTTTTCTTCAGTCTGTACCTAATCTGTCCTTCCTATTTTAGATAAATATTTGTTTAATTAGGACCTCAAGTTGCTCAAGGGGTCAGACTGTAACCATATTATTTTGTAATGCACAACACAGCAGCAGATTGGTGATTTGGTTTTGAGTTGTCTTTTCCTTCTCTTCAAACTGGCGCTTTGAAATGATTTTAGACATTGTAAAATGCAATGCAACAGTCATAAACAATAAAGTCCTTGCTGTGTGGCACTTTGAGGCACTGTCAAGTGGTTAATTTTGTTGATAATTATTACCCAGGCTGATTTTTCCACTTACTTGTATTCACACAGTCACTCCCAACTGTAAAAGGATAACATAACCCATCACAAAATATTGCAGTCTGTTACAACTATAAATTAAGTCTGGGAACTGTTGCAGGCAGTGTTTAATATGGGTCCTTTGTGTTCAGAACAGAGGGGAACAGTTGGTGCTTGTGTCGTCTCTGATCTTTTGAAAGATGACAGCTAATCTTTCACCATCCCCGTCTGTTCTTGGGGGGATGACATCTAATCCTTCACGCTCCCTGTCGACCTGGAAGCCTACAAGAGAGATTTTACAATGTTTGCACTGGCAAGTTAGTGTCAACAAGGCTATATGGGCAGCTAGTTGGCAACAGGTCAGAACCACTGTGCATGCTGCAGGTACCTGTGTGGTTTTTATAGAGATGCACCAACTGCAGTTTTCTTGGCCAATACCGATTTTTGGCGTTTCAGATTTTCTTTCTAAGAACTCTAACTGACCGCATATACAAGTAAAAATCAGCTTTTATTCTATTAAAAATATTATTTTCACTATAAAAGAAATTATTAAAAGTGACAATTTCCCACAAACTGCAGGAAGTTACAGGATCTTCTCTCACTGAAACAACTGAAAATAAAGTGCTTGCTACTGGAGAGAGGTACAAACAATTAACTGAAAATGAGTTGCTGTACACCCACCTTTATCTGACATATTTTACCTTAGCAAACAAAAGCAGGTGCAACAGATTTATATAACAAAAAAAATGTTAGGTACTTACATCAGTTCCACTATGTTTATAACTTCACCAGATAACAGGACATCAACCCTTTTCTCTCTTTCACTCGTCTCCATATATGCCTCCTAACTGCTTTGAGCCTTTGCTCATACCGAGGCTCACACTGCTGTCTTGTGGCTGGCTCTGAGCTCTGGATAGCTTTAGCTTTAGCTGCTTTTCCTTTGATGGCTTCTTTAAAATGTCCATGTTCAGCTGGGTGAAGGTGATTCAAATGTCTGATTAGGTTTGTTGTTACAAATGTTTTTGTGGTGGTCCCACCACAATTTATCTTGGCGAACTTTGTGTCTTCACTCACAGTGAAGCTTCCACATTAATGACATGTTAGCGTGTGGCTGTGAGTGTTCGTGTGGCCATTTGCCCGTGCTCCTGTGCACGTGTTGCGCGTGCATGTTGTAATCGGACATACGTATCAGCAGGTCACCGATCCAGGCAGAGAACGCTGGAAATCTGCTGATTCTGGAGGACCCTGGCTGGCTGGTCAGTGCATCTCTTATATATATATATATATATATATATATATGAAACTATATGTGAAACTTTTATCAAGATTAAAATCAATATAAATTTGTTGAGTTTTTCTCAAAAATATAAAAAAAGAAGAAGAAGAATCCTCTGTTTTGTCCTATTTAGGCAAGATTTCATTTTTGGCCATTAGCCATCTTTGTTTTAGGTATATTTTCCAACTTAAAATTTTCTCTTCAAGGTCTTCCAAACCCATTTGGAGTAACAACAAATAACAGATGAATAATGCCTAAAGTTCAGTTTATAAGTTCAGCAGTATTTTTTTCAATAAGTTTATTCCTTCATCTGACTTGTGTCACATTGCCAATTCTGCCAGCTGTTGAAAGCAGTCAAGTTTAATAATTACGATCTAACTAATTACATCATCATTGTTCCTGTATCACCTCCTATGACTGTGAAATGTTCTTACTTCATGATCTGTTCACTCTTGTAGTGAAGCTATTTTGTGGATGTCAGTGTGAATTTTTATGATAGTGGTTTAGTTATTTGCTTTCTACAAGCCTGCTAACTGTTTCAGTTAGTAGTGTGTCTGTGGCTGTCTACAAGTGTTTGCAATTGCATAATTGAGTGCTGTGTTTAAGATGGGGACAAACTGCTCTTGTTAATTGGCCAAACAGTGTTTTTTATGCCACTGTTTGAGAGGGGATAAAGCTTCGCTGCTACTCTCAGTACACTGAATCTAGATAGTGGGTGAGCTTTGATAAAGCACAAAATTGCAAAATTTAAGCAGAAATTTATATATATTTTTTAAATCATGTAAACATTTACCAACCCGTTTGCAAAATGTGAATGTGTGTGTTCATGAAGATGTGAATATGATGCTGAAAGCTGATTTTCTCTCAAGGGCACCATCATATCACATTCCCTCGTTAACACAGTTCTAAGGTCCATCCATTCTATTTTAGGGAAATTCTCAAGAGATTGTGTTGTAATGTTTTACCTCCTTATCTCATTAAGCTTTAACAAATCGACCACTAGGGTTATTAACTAGGCACTGTGAACAAAATCAATACAGTATTTTACAACAATGCAGCGCTTGTCTTCACAATATTATATCAATTTGTTTTCCAAGAACAAATAAATGCTTCAGAACCTAAAATGTTTAGAACATCATCTGACAATAGTTCTATGTTTTGTTACCCGAGTAAAATGAATTAAGAGATTCAATATCCCCCAAGGGTATCGCTAAGATTTAACTGGAGTCACATTCAAGTTATATTTAATCATAAATCAAAAGTGTGTAATGTAATTTCCAAGTTTGTTTGTAGACCCTGCATCACAGAGGCACATAAATGAATAGATTAGTTAATACAACCTACAGTGACTGGAAAATTAATAGTCCATCTTCCACCTCCCACCCATAGATTTCATCACATGGTGCATCTATTCCTGTTTATTGTTAAGCTGAGTGGGGTGGTACACAATGAATAAACATCAGGTCGCATTCTTATAAAGTAAGGGGAGGAGTATGAATTTATTCGTTCAAGAAAAGGGTAAAATCAATCAGCACGTATGCACGTAAGCCTTACTGACTTAGAAATGTTAAAGTGTCCATCGGAAATCTTGTTCTGAAAATAAAAACTGTGGAGATTTGAGATTGAAAATTTAAATGTAAGCATTTTACAGTTGCCTAATGAAGGGTTAAAACATGATATGGAATTTTTATGTGATACTGTCAGAGAGTGTAGATGATATTTTCCAATATAGTTAAGGGGCAGCACAGTGGTGCAATGATTAGCGCTGTTGCCTCACAGCAAGAGGCTCCCGGGGCCTTTCTGTGTGCAGTTTGCATGTTCTCCCCCTGCATGGGTTCTCTCCGGGTACTCCAGTTTCCTCCCACAGTCCAAAAATATGCATGTTAGGTTAGTTGGTGATTCTAATTTGGCTGTAGGTGTGAATATGAGTGTGAATGGTTGTCTGTCTCTATGTCTCAGCCCTGTGATAGACTGGCGACCTGTCCAGGGTGTATCTGCCTCTCACCCCATGACGGCTGGGCTAGGCTCCAGCCCCTAACCCCACCCCTGTGATGCTGAATTGGATAGGGAAAGGGAATTGAACATGGGTGTACAGGTTTTATAAAGGAAAACGTCTGCAAACGTCACACCTCTGCTATCCAGTAGTTAAAGAAGCATTCCCTCTGAACTGAAAATATCAAACCCCTTGTGGTTGTTGAAAATTCAAGGAATCTCTAAAGTCATTCAGAGTCATTCTTTGGATTCCATTGGTACTGCTGGACCTAAATTCATGGCAATTCACATTCATAAACCAGCATCAACAAGAGACACTGTTGTGCTGGCTGATGTGTTCCTTCCTTGCTATGAAGACAGCCACTGAAGTTTATTTTCAGTGAATCATCTATGTACCTTTCTCTTATAGATGTACAAACACACACACACACACACACACACACACGCACAGGTATTGATAAGATGAGGTTCTTCTGTGTGAACTGTTGGCTGTCTCTCTCTCTCCACAGGCTACGCATAACAAGCAGAACCACTTCTTTCTCTCTGCACCTATTTCTCTCACATTTTCTTGCCCACTTTTTAAAATTTTTGTTCCATCTCTCACTCTCACCTTTGCCAGTTTCCACTTCTCTGTCTCTTCCCTCCTTGTCTTTCCATCTCCTCAGACTCTTCCTCTTCATTGCATTTTACAGTCTCTATCCTCTGCACAGGCGTGGCGAATGGATCTCTAAATTAATCCTTGACTCTTGCTCTGGGTGGTGAGCAACGCTCTGAATTTGAATAGGGAATTCTGCCTCTGACCTTGGCTAGTTCCTCTCTATTCTAGTATTCAGAACGTGTGAATGGATCATGAAAATCCCTGGTCCCCACCGTTTCCCCTGTTCACCAAGGAATACAAACCAGTTTCTTGTACCAGGGTCACAGATCCATATATCCTCCTCTGCTGTCAATCTTTGTATTTCTGTCTATATTAACACATATATCTGTGTAGGGTGTGAATTTGTGTCTTACTTTGTTAAAGCTGTGTGTACATTTGTATTAATGTGCCCCACTAGAGAACCCCACTACTCCACTGGGCTAACAGCTGCATCTCTGTTCACGGGTTTATAGAAATTAAGCATATGGATTAGCATGATCAAAGGCGGCAGTTAATGTATGTGTGTGTTTGTATGTGTGTCTACAAACCTGTGCATCATTTAAGTGTGTGACTAAATGTGACTGTGTATGTACTGTGAAAAAAAAAAAAA